>JASDQU010170583.1:10056-21573 GCA_032191745.1 Picea mariana | reverse complement strand
AATTTGTTAAAATTTCACAATGGAATAAAATATCATATATATATATATATATATATATATATATATATTCCTAAAAGTTAAGATTTGTGGTTGATCCTTTTCTCCCTTCTATGTAAATGCATCTTTATGATTTATTGAAATTATGTGCGCAAGTAATACACGAATAATACACAGTCATTCCTAGCAATGGAGTTAATATTAGATTTTTAGATCTTGAATTCTTCGAGAAACTCTAGTCATTAGAAGTTCGAGTGATGCTTTCGACCACTTCATGGAGTTGCGAAGTAAAGGATTTTGGAACTGTAGGATTTTCCTAAACACTGTTGAATCTAATTAATGACTAGAACGTTAGTTAAGCCTGCCTTAAATAAAATAATTGGAAACCGAAGGTTCTAAAATTGTAATATACAATGGTTATTTGTCTAACATACTAATTGACCAGGAGTGATAGGTAATAAAACTGTCTCATGTTGTTGGTAGAAGAATATTTCAAATAATGCTAGTCCAACAATCTTTTATATATATATATAATATACTACAAGTTAATTACCTACACCACCATTGATCCCTTATGATCCTGAGAATCATGGTTAACAATTAACGTGTTTTTTAATCTACAATCTCATTAAATTCTAACTGAAGTAGTCTTTTCCATTGAGAATCAATTCGATCCAAACATTGCTGGTTAAATCTTCCTTTATTGTTATTTTTCAATTTTAAATCCTAATAGTAAAACCCTAACCTCACAAATAAAATTCGGTAATAGTTAGATGCGATGTTATCCTTTCTAATATGGTGAGATAGTTAATTAATACCAAGGGATTGAAAACAAAAATCTTACTAATGGTAAACATGTAAAATTCAGATGTGAAATTTCAGGATGTCCTTGCAATCATTATAATATCTTACTTAGTTATTATATGATTTAAACAAGTGCCACTGCAGTGGTGATGTCCCTATCCCTGCCAAAATGTTTTGTGCAAATTGATTTGGTATGTGATTGCAAAACTATAGTTGTAAGTAAATTACAGTCACTATTAATGTACTATAGTAGAAAGAAGTTGATCGCATTGTGTCATTATTGTGATTATTATGTATAATATGATATAATATGATGAATATTTTCATTAATGCAAATATAAATATAGAAAATATAACAATACAAGCAGTTACAATTGTGGAATATATTCATTAATATTATGTATTTAAGGAAAAGGAAGGAGATAGAAAGGCACCATCTCGCCTAACATCCTTGCTAGTCCCAATATTTGGTAATGCTCTCTACTTACAAAAACACATGGTGTTTTCTTTCTGAATGACAAAGCAGTCTCTTTATCTGTTGTACAGAAGAGTACATTTCCAATCATTAACCATGTCAAAACCAATAAGCAAGAAACTTTCCAAGGAATTAATAGAAAACGATATTTACACCCTTAAGATTTTATCTCCTGTGAATAGGACCCTAAAACATTTCTTAAGGCTATATGCAGGCTATTAACTACCAACCTAAAGCATACCTTCTCTTCCACTTGAGTTGTTAACTTCATATAAATCTAAATCTATCTTCTATTGTACATCCTACAACCAATTATAATCATCTAGCAAAAGAATGCAAACACAGAGAGAAAAAAATGAAAAAAAACTAATATTAACTAAGATGTAAGGAAAAAAATTAAATGTAACTTTAATACAACTCATTGCAACTTGATCATCGAGATCTTAACATGAAATTTCAATATAAAACTCCCAATAAGTAGATTAACAACATCGATTAGCGATTTACCTAAACCAGAGTGACAAAATTAGAATGTGTACCTACATAGATTGACAGAATGTGCACAAAGAAAGAAGAGAATATCATAGAATTTGTACATGCAAAAATTATGCAGAGAATATGAGAAAACCAAAAATGACAGAATTTATACATTCAAAATGTATGAAGAGACTATGAGAAAACCAGAATGACTAAATATGTACCCACAGAGACTATGAAAAGATGTGTGCTACCTGATTCCAGGTCCAAGAGAAGAATGTAGGCACTTATTTTTCATCCTTCGACTTGTCATTTCATCTCACCAAGTTCACTGCAAAACCATTTAAAACCAACCTTAGAAAGATTGAGAAAGAAACACTGTCTCTAACAGATTGAGATAGAAAGATCTAAATACCAATGAAAAAATAAGAACTGAAGCCCCTCGTCTCATATTCTGGTGAACGTTACTCTTTACGTATTGAAAATCGAACTTCACTCCAAATCATTAAGAAAGAACTGGGAAAGATATATAATAAAAGAAAATGAACCTATGGGATCAATGAGATCATAAAAGAATTATTAAGGATCTATGCATAGCCATTATCTAATAGGTTGCTTCCAATTTTGTAAGTATTTGTTAGTAAAATTATCTGAATATATAATAATTCAAAAGAAAAAAATAACAAAAGCATACCCTTGAGGCTTGGGTCCCACTTTCATCCAATCCATGAAGGTGAGAGATATTTTCCAAATATGAGACCAAGCCAGATGGAGAAATCGCATGGCACAAATGTTAACCATGCAAGTGCCAAGCCAAATGGATAATTGCATGGAAACCATGCCAAGACAAATGGATAACCATGCAATTGCTTCAACGATAGCGTGGGAATATCCTCCAAGTGGAAGCGACCATCATAAGGAGGAGAGGGGCATAGAAACTACAAGGTAGCCAATTTGATTCTCAGCCTATTTTCATCTAGCTCCTGGAAAATGGGTGTCTAGTTTGCAAGCCCACATCATCAATAAAACTTCTAGAAAGTCTTGAGTCCAAGTACATAAATCACTTAGGTTATTGATCAAATTACTCTCAACATAATTTGTCGCCATTAGACTTTGGAAATGTAGAAAAAAGGTTTTTTTTTTTTTCATGGAAG
This sequence comes from Picea mariana, assembly GCA_032191745.1. Lineage (NCBI taxonomy): Eukaryota > Viridiplantae > Streptophyta > Pinopsida > Pinales > Pinaceae > Picea > Picea mariana. The sequence continues at coordinate 18,666 of JASDQU010170583.1, read as the reverse complement.
TCAGTGTAAGCATGATAGTTCATTGGCGTAATAACTAAGGAAGGTGGGAGCAGCCTTGAGTTGTAATGGTAGATTTGTTTAATGTATGAAACCATTATTAACAAGACATACCTGATCACCTCTGGTGAATATTCTATAGAAGTAGGTGGAGCAATTTTCATGGCTTCTGCCTTCATGGTATGCCTTTAAATAATTGGCCCCGTTATGTTTAGTTTTTCTTTCAATATAAATATTTTAACTCCTCTTTTTTGTAGAGTCTTAGAGGTATGGCCATGTAAAAATGAATACACACCATTTCTCAATCCAATGCCAATGGAAGTAGAGAAATCAGTGGGAGCAAGGGTGATGAAGAGTGCTATATGGATGGAGTAACAAACCACAATCCACAGTCACCGTCTGATGGAACCATACATATCGTTGATCTTGGAAGCTAGTTGAGGCCTGTCATATCTAGGGTTATCTCCATGGATGTATCCTTTGTTATGCAACTTTTTCAATATTTATATTGCACCCACTGCAATGCACATGGCCATCTTAACATGCAGATTAGAAAAATATTTGATAGCATATATGTAAGATCCAACTCATCAGTTTTTAAATATTTTCATTCGCACATATAGAAGGATTCCTTTGTAATTGCTTGCTTACTTGATTACTACATTTGTAATTTATTTCTTACTTGATTACTACAATAATATTTCTATTCATCTAGAAAGGTGTTGAAAGATCAAACACTAATAAAATATCATTCAAAATATCTTTGTAACCTTACTACCGAAATGATTTATTCATGATGAAAAGATGATAATTACCATTTTCTGTGATAATAATGGAAGAGTTGTTGTAACATTGTTTACTGCAATCCATGAGACTTTTCATTCCTGAAGCCACTATGTAGAGTCATATTGCCCATGCATGTAGAAACAATTAAATAAAATTTGGAAAATATTTATGTCCCATATCGTAACCACCATGATGAAAATAAATTATCTTTTTGTTTGTTAAAAACATGACACTCACTTTGTCACTTATGTCTCTTCCATTCCTCAACATTGTAAAAAAACCAGAAAATTTATAGTTAAAAGACTCTGCTACAACACCAAATTGAAGGAGGCTCCAACCCTCTTTCATTTCCCCTTCCTTCCTCCCTGAAATATAAATGGAGATTCAACTTGTCACTCCCAATGCCATTGTCTTTGATACTGATACATCATAATCAACCTTTCATTTTTACTACATTGATACATCATCATCAACCTGTCACTATTATTTTTATTGATACTGATACATCATCATCGACATCATCATCAACAAATCCAGATCCACCACAACTGATATATCAACATTATCTAAACTAGATACACCATAACTGATACATCATCATCATAAAAAACTAGATCCACCACAACTGATATATCATCATCATCAAATTTGGGTAAACCATAAATGATATATCAACATAATCAACCTGGGTCCACTTAGAAGTTGGGTCCACATGGGTCCACATATAAACCCCAACATCACTTCTTAAATTTATTTCGAACACTTGTTTGGGACTAGTTTATGGATTAGTCACAAACCCTAAATTCCTACAAGTATAACTCCTTACTTGTAATGAATCAAGGTATGGAACTTGTACCCAATTGTCTTTGATACCGTCTTTGAAATTCTTCCAAGTTTCACTCCTTAAATCATCACTGAAAAAGAAATATAGCGAATATGGAAGACCAACCTAAATTATGGATTATTCTAAAGAGAGAACTTGTACATCATGCCACGGGCTCACTATTTGATACAGATTCTAAAAATCACACAAAAAGCCTAAATATTGTACTCTTTCTAATGCAATTGGTCTCATAGAATTTGAATCCTCTATGAAGAAGTTATGCCTCTTTTATCCAGAGCATATGTTTGAGACTAGTTACGTGACTAGTCAAAAACTCTATCTTCCACATAGTATATCTCTAAAAGTAAAATGACCAAGAAGATGAAATTCATACCACACATACCTTAATATATCTTCTCAATAGCCTCCAATTTTTTCTATCTTAATCATTCTAGAAAAACAATTATAGTGAAAATAACAAGATGACCTTTAAAGAACATACCATAGAACACATCATCACAAGACTTCATCTTCCCTTGGAATTTCTCCCTTCTTCACTTCATCTTCCCTCTGAAATTTTCTTCCAAGATTGTGCTAAGAGATTGCAATGTTGAATGATGAAAATGAGAGGTTCTTAATGTGTATTTATACCCTTCCAAGAACCTTCTTTACTTGACCTTGAGTTGACTTGTAACTTCTTGTTTGCAACAACTTTTTCTCCTTTAGTTGACTTTAGGGACAACTTATTACTTCTTGACCTTAGATCCAGGGCTTCTTCACCACACTTCAGGGCTTCATCTAGAAGAGGGAATAAATCCTCAACTGTGAGGAACCACGTCACACGTGGTGTGCCACCTACCATTGGAAACAACTTGATGAGGACTATCAATCAATGGAGGTTTGCATGTATTTTCAATGTCCTTCACACTCTTTTTATCCAATCAAATTCGGGCTTTATGAACACACCTCTAGGGTTTCTTAACCACTTAACCATACTTAGCCATATTTCAAGGGATTCTTTCGGACTTCTTCAAAGTGTCTTCTCGTGAGTGCCATGCTTAGAGCTACGCCATATGAGGACCACTTTGGAGACTTCTTCAAATACACCCATCACTTTTAGAGGCTTCTAGACTTCTTCTAGGGTTGATATCAATGAAAACTAATTTTCCAACATAACCTTCTTATATTAGTGATTTCTTTCCAATAGAGCTTGGTGTAGGTTAAATATTTGAATGATAACATTCAGAACTTTTGTAGGAGCTTCCATAGAGAAAAAGTGTAGGTTCAGATTGCTTGAAGAATCTATTTGATGAGAAAGATTCTTTCTACAAGGGATATATTTATGAAATTCTAGTTCTGGAGCCTAGTCCTAAGATTAGAAAATAGAGGGTCCTAGGAAAGGTTTCGACCGATACTTTCAAATTCGGTGAGTGATTTCTTTGTTGAGCGGTGCTGANTAAAATCATAGGCTTCCTCTAACGGAGAATGAAGCTTGAAGATTGTTGCTTGTCTCGTTCGTCTGTCTCATTCTGCTACTTGACCTTCTTCTTCTTGCTACTCTTTGCAAAACCAATCCAGCTCTCCTAGCGAACCCCAAGCAGATCCTTATGTGAACCCCACCTCTAGCCTTATGTGAACCTTCCAATAACTCCTAGCGAACCTTCAAACAACCCAACACCTAAAACTGCCCTTAGCGGCCTCCTGCCTAGCGGGACTTACTACAGGTGTTATTCAGGACCTAAGAGAACCTCGACACAAATACCTTCCGAGAACCTTATCTCTAGGGTGAGAGAACTTTATCTATCTTCTTGAGAGAACTTCGGCACATAATCGTTCAAGGGACATAGATTGCAATTGCAGGAAAGTAGAAACGAGAATCATAACATACGCACAATAAAGAGGCAATATTCAGAGAACATAATATTCTTGCGGAAGTCTTTATATTAATAACAGAGAGCTTGAAGCTTTGATGCCAGGGTATACAATAATGGGCAGGATGCTTAGAGCATAATGCTCTTACTCGCTCACACAACACACTTACAGACTTATGCATAATTGCATACACATAGAATGACTCAAAAGCTCAGATAGAAGGGAGCTTTAGAAAGACTCGGACAACTTAAAGACTCCAAGACTTGAACTCCAAAAAACTCCTCCTCGAGAATGAGATCCTCATCTCCTTATATACAAATTTGTGGAGAAGGGAATCATTTCGATGATGAGACTTGATATGACTTCGGACCCTACATGTTTTCCACTAAATCTTCTTTATGGATTTGGCGGTAGAAATCATGCAAGATTCTTCCGACCAAATCAAAGCCTTTATTCTCCACTAAGAAAAGTAGATTCAATAGTAGATCTGACGGGGTAGTCATGCAAGATTCCCCAACTAGAAGACAAACATAAGATGACATGTATAGAAGAATCCTGGAAATGCAGGTCAAACCACGCCAGAAGTTGGAGAAGTGCTCCAAGTTTCCAAGATACCTATTATTACACTAAGATACTCATTATTACAAAGTGTATATTGGTTACGGAAACCCACTAAACTCGAATGGCTCCACTGTCGGCCATTTAGACACGAATAGACATGGATTACACTGTGGAGGTTGGTATTGTCAACCCACGGAAACCGACTGACACCATGGTCGGCCAGTAAGACTCTATCCATTTTTAATCATTTTCAATATGGGATGAGAATCTTTGAGGATAATTTAACGTATCCCATGATTTGGTGTATATCTTTCTTGCAATGAATGGTTGGCCATTCAGAATTTGAACAATGGTTTTTACCTTTACTACCCATTGGAAATGATTTAATATAAAAAGGCATATTAGTTCTCCTTCGTTTGGTCCAATTTCAAAAAGATTCTGGATTGATTGTAAAGGAGATATGGAATTTAGAATTCTTGGATCTGTTGGCGACGTAAGTCACCCCTGGATTGCTAGCAGGAGCAGAGCCCGACGCCCATCAGTTTTATGTCACAGTGGTTTTTTATGGGTGATCAAATAGACAGAGGCTCAGGGATATGTCACTCTAACTCAGAGACTGGGTCTGGCATGTATGAAACAAAGGAGGTCTTGATCTAACTTCAATCAGTGGGTTGATTAAAATGGAAGAGTTAATAAGGAGAGTGAACAAACTACTTCGGGCGACAATCTTTCGGTAATTTGTAGGAGAAAAACTCTGAAAGCGAGATCCTTTGGTTCAGAGTTTCGAGATACTGAAGAAGGGACTTGACTAGATTCTCCAATTCTAAGTTGTTCAACGTTAGGAAAGTCACAAGGACTGATTAGAGGCAATGCAACTGTCACAATGATCAAATTCTACATCATCCTATAACAATTGCAACTTGACTGGATTCTCTAATTCCGAGCAGCTCTAACACAGTTGGAACAAAGACATGAAAGAAGCTGACATTCATAAGGCAAGAAGTCTCAAGAGTTCATACATATAACCAGAGATAACAGTGCTTCATTAAAGCTTTACAACTGGGAGCTCTGCTCTACCATCGATACCTTTTGAAATACCAAAACTGAGTACATATACTTGGGTGGATTTTCCCAACAGAGGCGCATTCGCCCTCCAAGGCGTAGCGTCCCTTCAATCAATCTTCGAGTGGAAGTCCTTCGTCAGACGTCTCCTTAACTTCGCATGGCCTCTGCAGGGGAAGAGTAGCTAAGCCAGTAAATGCTGAGCTAGCGTGTGCAGGCCTCCTCCAGCTAGTTGAGAACTTAGCATGGCTTCTCTTGGAAAAATGTGTACACAGGACCCTCTCGAACAGACCACTCACCAGACCCTCCATACTTCACACTTAATGTCTAAGGAGAGGTTTCAACTACCCCTCCTTACCTTCATTTACTCTGAGCAAAGAACAATATTGAGATCAAGTTGAATTGGCACCTGGAGAACACAGTGATCCCTTCTGCAGCCAAACCCGGTGCTTCGGCCCCTTGCGCAGTTCTTTCTATCACCCCCAAGTGACCACGGGCTATGACCCTGCGCCTATCTTCAAAGGCTCTTTCGGCACTTCGCGACTTGCGAATGGGAAGAGTTAAACTTTATGTTTCAAAGTTGTGAGGTGTGAGGAGGCAAGTAGCCTAATCGTGCACCACGTGCCCCTCCAGACGGACGGCTGAGATCTTCTCGGCACTTCGCAAATCACAACTGGGAAGAGTTAAACTTTACGTTTCAAATTTGCGAGGGGCAAGGAGGTGAGTAGCCTAATCATGCACCACGTTTCCTTATAGATCTGGTGGTTCTTACTTCTCCCGGTGATGCTGTGGGCCCGGGCCTGAGATTCTCTCGGCGCTTCGCGACTCGTGAATCCTAACATCAATACTTCAAGACTTCTCGCGGCGAGATCCCGAGGCTTCGTGCCACTTGTATTCCACTCGCCGACTCTGCTATGGCCCCCACTGCCTCCAGCTGTTGGGATATCTCTTTTCGCAGTCTCGCGACCCCTGCGCCCAAATTCTCGATCCTTTTCTTGCGAGGCCCCGATACGCGATCCCACGAGTGGATCCAAAGGCTCTCCTCGATCCAGATCCAACGGTTATTCACCTTCTCGCTTCTCGTGTCCTCGCGATTTGGGATACCCAATGTTTGGGCCTTTACCCTGCGAACTCTCGAGTTCGTGAGATCATCGACCTTGGATGATGCCGACGACACTTTGCCTGCTCGCTTGACCCGCTCGCTTGACCCGCTACTTGGAAAAACAAGAATTCTCCTGAGCTGCGCTTGATCACTTTGTGCAACTTGCAGACCCGAATTCTCTCGAGCCCATGAAAAGAATTATCACTAACATTAGGCTCCATGGGGGATAGAGTCGTCCCTGCGGTGCTCTAAGAACTCCTTCTGCAGCTTCAGTGCCTTGCTGTTGGGCTATGGAGTCACTTATTAGGCCGAAAACATACAAAAAGAAACTAAACAAAGAACTAAAATACAATATTTACAAACAGAGGAGCCGTCTAAGGCTCAAATAAAACATTTTTTCAAAAAATGCCCATTCACTAGGCTGTTGAAAACCTCTTCACCCTCCAGATCCTGCAACCCATAGGTGTTGTTGGAGAAAATCTCAGAGATTTTAAAGGGGCCGATCCATAGGGCATCGAACTTGATGTGCTTGCCTTTATCCTGTTTGGGTGCGTCCCACTTAAATACCAAGTCCCCGACCTCGAACTCCCTTTTCTTGACCTTTCTGTCAAAAGCCTGCTTGATCTTCTGTTGATGACTATAAGCCGCGTCTCTTACTTGTTCTCTGATCTGTTGTACTTCCACTATCTGATGAATTCTTCTGATCATATGATCTGGTTCTCCCTCGTAATCTTTAAATAACTTCGCCACAGGTAAGGCGAGCTGAGTAGGGAAAACCACCTCTACTCCGTAGACTAGTTGAAATGACGAAGTGCCTAGAGACTTCTTCATTGTGACACGATCGACCCACAGAGAAAACTTCAACTTTGAATCCCGGGCTCTCTTGTTATCCTCTAACAGTATTTTGATGATCTTTATCAAGCTTTTGTTTGAGGATTCCGCTAAACCATTTCCCCGGGGATAGTAGGGGGTGGAGTGAATTAGCGAGATCTGGAATTGCTCGCAGAATTTAATTAGAGGTTCAGATTTGAAAGAAGCAGCATTATCGGTGACGATTCTGCTGGGACAGCCAAATCGAGATATGATATCCTCTAGGAAGCTGATAATTACTTTGTGTGATGCGCTTCTGGTGGGGACAACTTCTATCCACTTGGTGAAATAATCTATTGCAGTCAGGATCCATCTGTGATGACCACTTGAGGGAGGATGAATCTCTCCGATGAAGTCCAACTCCCATTGCTGAAAAGGTGTCGAAGCTACTATGGGTTTCAATGGCAGCGATGTGAGCTGTTGCTTTCCTGAGAACTTTTGACATTTAGTGCAAGCTCTGATCTCCCTGCAAACATCGGGGAACAAAGTGGGCCAATAATACCCAACTCAGAGTATCTTGTAGGCTGTGGTCTTCCAGAAATGATGACCTCCGCAAAGGCCGCTATGAAAATCAAACGTAACCTTCTGGGCCTCCTGCGGGTCCATGCATCTCAGAAATACCCCTAGAGGGTCTTTCCAGTACAAGGTTTGGTCAATGAGGCAATACCTGACCGCCTTGAGCTTAACATCCCTCACTTTACTTTTTCTCATTCCATCGAGGGGCTTCAACTCCTGCAAAAAATACAGAATGTCACGATACCAGGCACATTCTGCCAGCGATAAGGCATCCTGAAAATTCCTGTTGGATGAATCAGCTTGCTCATTGATGAAACTAATCCCTAAGGTTTTGCAGGTGGATTTAGCTAGTAGCTTGGCTAAACCCTATCCCTTTATCAACTTGGTGGGCTTAATCTCCAGATCAAACTCTAGGATCTTAGCAATCCACTTCCCTCTTTTTCCATCCATGTCAGGCTGTATAAGGATGTCCTTCACAGAAGCTGAAGGAACGTATGCTATCACCTTTGAGTGCAAGACATAGATCCTGGAAGCTTTGAGGGCCTTTACCAAGGCATAAGCTTGCTTTTCCATGATTTCATATCTGCTCTCTGTGTCTCTTAACACCCTGCTGAAGAAGGCGACGGGCTGCTCATGCCCTTCCTCATTTCTCTGCAACAAAACCACTGCCACCGTATCAAAAGAAGCAAAAGAGAAAATTAGGAATTCTTTGGAATAGTCGGGACTGATCAGAACAGGTGCCTCAGTCAATGCTCTTTTAATTTGGACGAAAGATTTCCTGGGTTCATCGGTCCATTTTACTTCATTTCCTTTTCTGAGAATGGTTGTGATATTTTTTACCAACTCAGTAAAATTTGAGACAAATCTCCTCAAGAAATTAATCTTCCCCAAGAAGGCCTGAACTTCCTTTTTGGATCTAGGAAGCGATAGGGCTTGAATTGACTCAAGCCTACTAGGATCAATCCTCACTCCTCCTTCTGATACTATATGGCCTAATAGCTTCCCTTCTTTCATAGAAAAC
>JASDQU010170579.1:10295-21200 GCA_032191745.1 Picea mariana | reverse complement strand
TCAAAATTGTTAGAAAGTTGTTTCGATCCAGTTGGAAAAGGTGGGTGGCCACCGATATCCTCCCTCCTTAGGAAGCAATGGTCTCCATTGCGTTGAGTTCTCGGGGGAGATGGAAAAGTGTTTATTGAATTTGCATCTTGGTGAGTTGTTTGTCTTGTTGGAGACGTCGCACTGCTCAGTTTGTGGAAGTCTATCATGAACCTGTTGAGGTTGAGGCTATTCAACAAGTCGAGATACATGAGAGGATGGTGTGTAGAAGGAATCTTTATGCTTTACTACAACCTTTTCAACCTTATTCTGTTGGATAGAAGGTGCTTGGGGTAAGGCTGTAGTGGTTCCAGTGTCCTTTTGTTCTCCTTTTGAACAGATTGTGAAGAAGCTGAATTTTGCAATATGAGATACTACCTTGCGACACTTTTTAGGTGGAAAAGTAGTTGGAACTACCTCTAGTATTCTATAGAGATGACCCCCCAAACTAACAATGACACTACAGGGTCGAGATTCATAAACAACATGGCATCTCCACATATATGGTTGGCCCAAGAGCACATCACATAAATCTAGTGGGGCAACATCACATAATACCTCATCCTTGAAGGGTTTGATGCCGTATGATAATTGACACTATTTGCTGACACAGAGATCTCATCCTTGACGAATCCACCCAATGGTGTATGGTTGCGAGTGTGGTGTTGTTGACAATCCCAACTGTTTGACGACCTCTGCCTGAGATGAGGTTCTTCTAGCTTTCGCTATCAACAATAAAATGCAGCGAGGTCCCCTTCACCCACATATGTGAATGAAAAAGGTGCTCCCCCTCTTTAGTATCTGTTGGTTCTTGTGGTTGAATTTTTGTGGTAGCGACAATAGCAGTGTGGTTCGCATCAATGATTTGTCCTTTACCATTATTTTCATAATCATATTCTGAATCAGGGTTCGGCTCTTTGTCTTTGATCTCATCCACTAATGACTATTTTGAGTGACATTCATCAGTTTTGTGCTAGGGGATTTTGTGGAACTCGCACCATTTTCTGGTGTCCTTCTTTGTCTTCTCGTGACCCTTCTTTTCCTATGTCTTGGACTGGTTTTCGGGAGACTGTTTGTTAGGGCCGTCTTTGTCATACTTTGGTTGTTGTGAATTTGCAGATCTGAATTCCCCTTTGTTCTGGTGCCTAAATTTCTACTCAATTTTAATAGCATATCGATAAGCAGCACCGAGTGATGAGATGTCCAGAAAATCCATTTCAGTCTGGATGTATCTGTGTAGAGCCCCATGGTATTTCAGAACCAAATGTCGCTCAGATTCTTTGATACCCAGCTTGGTACACAAGGTATGGAAGGTATTGGTGAACTTTAGAACTGCTTGGCCCCTCTCTTGTCGCATTGTGGTCCATCTCATGTACTGGTCCTCATAGTTTCCAACAAGGTAATACTGTTCCTTTACCGCATCCACAAAAAAATCCCAGGTGGGATCGGCCCCATATATTCCAGACTCCTATCTAGAAATTTCCTCCCAGTAAGTTTCCCACCAATGTTTGACATGATGGAGAGCTTTAAGGAGTGCAAAGGTGATCTTTTCTTTGCTTGGAAAAATTGTGAACAGAGAAATAACCTTCGAGTAGATTTAACCATTTTTCTAGGGCTTTTGCATCTATCTGTCCTTCAAATACAGGAATATCAAAATTAACTTGTACCTTGAAAGACGAGGTGCCTCCAAAGTGGCCGCTTGATGAATATGCTCCTGATTCTATTGGAAGGTGTTGAAGGATGTGGGAAAAATTCTCCATCATTTCGTCCCTATGTCGCGTGAGAGCTTGCTCAAGCAATAAATTGATAGGATCGTCTGCTCCATCGTTTTTCTTTTCTTCCACCATTGAGGGTTTCTTGGGTGTGTGAGAGCGATTGTCTTCAAGAGAGACAAGCTTGAGACCCAACTTGCTATACTCAGACCTCATCGGGGACATGCACTAAAAAAAATGATCAAGAGCAGCCTACCCTGATACCATTGATCCGGATTATTTTCGACACGAAATGAGAGCGGAGATATAATAAAGAAATTCACAGAGATATTGCAAATATTCAATAATATAACAGAAATGTATCAGAGATGCAATCATAAACACAGATATACAGTAATACATGATTTCTATTAATCAAAGAAATGTACAAAGACTGTAAAACTACAGACTGAAAGACTCGCTAGAATGGTGGCAGCTTATCTCTGAGAAGAGATGCAACGACTACTCGCATTCGAAACAAAATGATTACAATGAGGCTCTGAAGGCCTTTTTACAATAAACGACAATGCTAAAATTCCTATACATCCAAAAACCTAACCCTAGGAGATGAAGCACCAAAATTCATGTAGGCCCCGTTTGGGTAAGTTAGTACATCAACTTCCCGGGGTCGTAACTCTTGCATACGATCTCTATTTTAGGCGTATGATAGCTCATTGGAAAGGTATCATTTAGGAGATTCATTTTGGGTGCTCAATCATGACTTAGACTATCATTGATAACCTTGATCTTGAAAAACCTTCATTTAGGCCCTCAAAATGGCCCCGGAAGTTAAAACCTGCTAAAAATAGTAAATTGCCAAAATTGCTAGAAAGTTGTTTCGAGCCAGTTGGAAAAGGTGGGTGGCCACTGATATCCACCTGGATCAATCACATGTGTAGGGTCACTAATATAATGTCTCAAAATAGATACATGAAAAACATCATGCATACGCCTCAAGGAATCAGGCAAGGCTAGTCGATAGGCCACAAGCCCCTTTCTCTCCACAATCTCGAAAGGTCCCCTTTCTTATGCATTTTAACCCGTAAGAAGACATGATCGTTGACCTCATAACTACGATCAACTCAGTGTACATAGGAATAACTCTTCTGTCAATATTGTGCTTCTTTAATCCTGTGTCTTATGGTTTGCATTTTCTCTTCCANAAAGAATATCGAAAGCTGACATCTTAATGGTGCTCTGGTAACTGTTGTTGTAAGTGAACTCCACCAGTGGCAAGAATTCTTCCCAACGCTTTTGTTGGTCCATCACGTACATGTGCAACATGTCTTCCAAGGTTTGGTTCATTTGTTTGGTCTGCCCGTCAGTCTCTGGGTGATACGCAGTACTAAAGTTAAGTTGGGTTCCCAAGGCCTCTTGGGAACTCGTCCAAAATCATCCAGTAAACACCGATCCTAGATCGGATATAATCATCTTAGGCATGCCATGCAGCCTCACAATCTCACTGATGAAAACTCTAGCTATGTCAGGTGCCTGATACGTTGTATGCACAGGAATAAAGTGAGCACTCTTCGTCAGAGTGTCTACTACTACAAAAATTGAGTCATGTCTCCTTGCCATCAGTGGAATCCAACAATAAAATCCATTGAAATAACCTCCCATTTTGATTCTGGGATGGCATGTGGTTGACGTAATCCTACTAGGTGTCTATGTTTACCCTTTACCAGCTGACACTCTAGACATCTGGCCACATAGTTGACTATGTCGGCCTTCATTCCCTTCCAGAAGAATAAGGGTTTAAGGTCTGCCCTCATCTTCGTGACCCCTGGGTGAGCCATGTAAACTACTCTATGAGCCTCACTCAGGATCAACATCCTCAACTCGTCATTTGGTGGTATGTAAATTCAAATTTTAAACCTCAATAAACCATCGTTATCAAATGAAAATCCCTCATATCGTGGTACCATCATTGTGTTTTGTCCGATAAAACCCTCGACCTCTTTGTACCAGTAATCGTCACCCTGTAAAGTGAGAATCTTCTCATGTAGATTTGTTTGAAGAGGCAACACTGAAAAGATGCATGGTCTCCGACTCAAAGCATCCGCCACTCGATTCACTATTCCCTTTATGTAAGTAATCTCAAAGTCATACTCGCTAAGCAATTCCGACCAACGTCGTTGTCACGCGTTCAAGTCGCTTTGCATAAAAATGTGTTGTAGTCCACAATGATCAGTCTTTAGTTCAAATTTTATTCCAACAAGGTAGTGTCTCCAAACCTTCAAGGCATATACAATGGGTAATAATTCCAAATCGTGCATCGCGTAGTTCTCCTCATGCCTTCTCAGTTTCCTCAAAATGTAAGCAATCACTCATCTATCTTGCATCAAGACTCCGCCTAAACCTTCCTTGGATGCATCAGTGCATACCAAGAAGTCTGTGTCCATGTCAGGGACCTTTAGTATCAGAGCTATTGTTAACAACCCCTTAAGCCTCCGAAATTCTTCCATGCATTTCTCGGTCCAAACAAACTTCTTGTTTTTCGTCTACAATTCCATGATCGTATTTGCTATCTACAAAAATCCCTCGACAAACCATCGGTAGTATCCTGCTAAACCCATAAAGCTACGCACTTCCATGACATTCGTCAATGCAAGCCATTTCATAATGGCCTCAACCTTGGCTGGATCCACGCCGATGCCTTCGCCAGAGATGACATGCCCTAAGTAGTGAATCTTCGATTGATAAAAAGAGCAATTGGACAATTTCCCATACAATTTGTGCTCTCGCAGACACTGTAGTACCAAGCGCGAGGGTTCGTCATGCTCCTCCGTCGTACGAGAGTAAATCAAAATATCATCAATGAACACTTGGAAAAACTTGTCCAAGTACTCATGGAACACCCCATTCATCAAACTCATAAATACCCCTGGGGCATTTGTCAGTCCAAACGGTAAAACAGTAAACTCGTAATGTCCAAATCTTGTCTTAAAGGCGGTCTTAGGGACGTCATCCTCCTTGATCTGTAACTGGTGATACCTGGATCACAAATCAATCTTGGAGAACACCGTCGCACCCTTCATTTGATCGAACAGATCATCAATTCTCGGCAAGGGATATTGATTCTTGATCGTGGCCTTGTTCAGTTGATGGTAGTCAATGCAAAGTCTCCACGATCTATCCTTCTTTCGTATGAATATAAAAGGTGCACCCCATGGTGACACGCTAGGATGTATCAATCCCAGGTCCAACAACTCCTTCAGTTTCATTTTCAACTCTTGTAACTCCAGGATTGACATCCGATAAGGTGTCCTTTCTATCGGTTCAGTCCCTGGTTTCAGGTCTATGGTAAACTCCAAATCTCTCTCCGATGACATCCCAGGTAACTCCTCCAGAAATACGTACGCAAACTTTCTCACCACCGGAAGGTGTTCTAGACCTTCCGCTACTCCCTTCACGTTTAATGCAAGGATCGCATAAATTTTGCACCCCTTGTGCATACCCTTTCATAGCTATAAGGAAGAGATGAACCTCAATGAAAATCCCTGGTTCCGTCCTACAATTGCACGTCTCTTCCCCTTTTTGTCGACCAAGCTCAACTATTTTGTCTTACAATTCAGTATCGCCTCATGCGATTCCAACCAATCCATAAAAATCACGACATCATAAGATCCTAGGATCGTGACGTATAGGTTGTCCCTTGTGACAAACTCTCCCAGGTTAAGGGCACAACTTGTAACCTTTCCTCCAACCTTTTGTTTGGCTCCCGAAGCCATCTCTATGAAGCTAAACTCATCCTGTTCGACTGCCTTTACCTTAATCCTTTTTAGCACTGCACTAGAAATGAAGCTCTTGGTAGCACCGGGATCTATGAAAATACTAAGGGTCTGGTCAGCAATGGTACCTGTCGTCTCGATCACAGTAGATTGATGCTATGCTTGGTGGTTATTCACCATTGCGTGAATCCGATGGGCCTTGCCCATATCTCCCACAGTAGTGAGTCCTGCTGATCCGGATGCTCTGGTCCTCTCCACTGGATAGTCATGCTGGTAGTGTGGCTCCCCACATGTCCAACACCCCTTCCTTGACCCAGTAGTCCTGGTAACTGAAGTAGAAGATGACGGCCCATCGGCCTAGAACCCTGGTCTATTCTGTTGAACAGGACTAAACTATTACTGCTGCGGGCGACGTTGCTGTTGATGCGGTGGTCCCCGATAAGGGGTCCGCTACTGAGGCAGCGGTCGCCGGGCTGTAGTGAAAGTGGATCCCCTTTGGAAGCCACGATATCTTAGCGTATGTATCGCTGGTGTCTAGTGCTGTTGTGCTCTAGATGGGACCTGCCCTGCTCATCTCGCTGGAGTCCTGGTATGACCCCCACTGATAAGCTCCTCCTTTGCTATGAGGGCCTTCTAGATGACATCGTGTAAGGTTTGAAGCATCAAAATCCTAACCTTTGCATGCAAGCTATCGTTAAGGCCGAATATGAACCTGTTGACCTGAAGTTTCTCGGTGTTAAGGTGCAGAGCATATTGGAGCAGCTCCATAAAACGTGCCTCGTACTCAGGCACTGTATGACCTCCCTATCATAAGGCGTTGAAATCGTTGAGCTGATGCTCAATGAATTCCTCTGAAAGTTACCTCTCTCATAAACATTCCTCGAACAGTTCCCATGACACGTCTTTGATGGCCATGTTCAGCTGTGGTAGGACGTCTTCCACCATAGAAGAGCGCTCCCCTTTAGTTGAAAGACCACCATGCGCACCTTCATGTTGGAGGTATAATCACGAAGTGCAAACCACATCGCCATGTTTTCCAACCATGCCTCAGCGGCTGCGCTGTCCAGGGCACCAAAGCACTTGGGAAATTTGACCTTCTCGAGTTCACTGTCAATGTTACCAGTAACGGTCGGTGCGCGTGGCAGAACCTCAGCGGGTATCGACACTCTTTCCTCATCTCTGTCCAAAAGGATAATCAGTGCCTCGGACATGTACTGAAAGGATCTCATCATCTCAACTACATTGCCAACTTCTATCTTCTCCTGTCCGAGAACTTGCTCGTCTCCCTGGCAGTTAGACCCCTCCGGCGTGGATGCTACTGCGGGTGTCGCGCCCCCTCCCCTAGCACCCCATCATCTGCCTCCGCGGCATCCTCTAACCATGATTACTTGCATTCACACAATCAACTCGATTAGCAACAGTATAATCCAATCATGTCAATGAAATCTGTAGCAATCCCAAGTCGCGGGTAGAACCAGCTCTGATACCATATGTAATAGCCCTCCCGTTCATCATGACATCGACCTCTCTACAAGTGCAATATTTTTTTTGTGTGTGTGCGTGTGTACAATGGAATGAATACATTATACTTTGTGTAGCAATGCAATGACAAACATGTCGCATGCAACGGTGACAACAACATGACGACCCAAGAAGCACTTCAATCATTAGGAAGCAATGAACAACAATCAACCGACAAATAATAAGACTGACTACCCGCCCGTCCTACCCTGCAATGGTTAGGATATCCAAGACACATAAACAACGCTCAAGCCCAGGTTCCCATAGATTTTAACCATTTAAGGTCTCAGGGTTGGCGACTGTTCTGAGGAACATGAAGGTGTCTACATACTACCCAACACAAGCAGACCCAACCTACTAGGCTAAAGACAAGAACATAACAATCAAGATCGTAGTCAACAGGGTTATCCAATTAGGGCAATTTGCGATAGTGAATCCTTAATAACTCATTAAATTACTCACTACTATACAGTATTGCTCTGGAAGTGTACTTCCATCATATTACAAGACAATGACAATTAATACAGCAAGTACGGCAATAATCAAGACATTAACCCAACCTTCAATACCTCAATTAACATGTACTTGGGTAATTTATCATCTTGGAGTTTTGTTTTAGTTAAGTTATATGAGTTATATATCATGAAAAAAGGTTTCTAAACCATTTTTCTTTATTTCAATCTTGTTGAGGAGTTCATTTTACTTTAGCTCAATCTTGTTGACAAGTTCTCAGTATTGCAACTCATTTATGTGAACAGTATACTAAGAACATTGAGTAATTCTCACATCAAAGTTACAATACACTTCCACAATCAAGAAGGAATAAATCAAACGCATATTATCTAGTTCATGAGGTTTTTCTTTACTTCCAGAGTAAAAGAAATCTTTCTATTAGCAATGAAATCATTAACCAAGGCACTTATATTTATATTAAAAATATTTTAGTACTTTTTACAAGATTAGCTTGGTTGAAAATGCAACAAATTAAGGAAGTTGAATATTGATGGAATAAAATAGACTACAAAGTGCCAACTTCATGGGTTATAATCAATTACAGGTTATAAATAAAAACACATTCACATTGATCAATTCTACAAGGTAGTCTTTTGATTCTTCACAGTTTAGTGAATTTTCCTTATCTATGTTAGAGACAGATATCACAATCGTCACTTCTTTAAATGGAAGACATATCATCCATTAAAATCTTAGCCTCAATACAATACAATGATCATTGTTACCTAGAAACTTTACAAGCAACGAATTACAACAGACGTGTCAATTCTGCAATTTGTCATTATTCAAATAAATAAACCATTATATGAATGAACACTGCCACATCTTTATTCATATAGTGAGTGTTCATCTCCCTGCTAAAACACACATAAATGTTAAATTTTATTATCATGCTCTGGCACAAATGACTGTGTTTTAATACATATCCTTAAACCACTTTAATCCATCATTTCTCAATGAGATCTGTGGTGGCGTATAGAAGTTGTTTATTGTTATAGAACTCACATAGTAATATTTATTGATATTAAATTCCTTTTTAAGTGTTAGACGCAGATCAGATCGACTCCACATCTTGTGAGTTTTTATACAAAATAAAAACTAGGAAACACATCTCACGCACGGCTGTAGGTTTCGTTCGAAACAGCAAACGAACAGGTGGAGGGGTTGGTCGAACATTTAAGATTCTATCTAAGAACTTACTGTCATTGAAATCAGCATAGAGAGTGGTCTAAAGGTCAAGTGAGGGTATTGGCTGACTAGAAGGGGTAATGCACAGCCATTATCATACTTAACACGGGTTCAAAACACAGTCAACAGCCATCGTTGTGCCAAGGTAATCGAGGTTCGAAGTGAATCTGGTTGAGAATTTGCTGTAACAAAATGGAGGCATATAACCATGGTTTTGTGGGCATTCGGGCTCACTAAAAATGCAGGCTAAAAGGGTTGAGTTTAACTTCCATTACCCAATAGCATGCCGAAACAAAATAGCCAACAACCAAATTCCAGTAACAAATTACCCAACCACATTTCTAGAAACAATTCATAGTACCCCTTTACAACACGAAGGTGCCAGAGGGAGATTCTTCAGTAACATAACTACAAGGCATATTGCCAAAATGAACATTTACAATGAAGGTGCCAGTGACGAGATTGGGTCAAAATGAATTTTCTTAACCATTCGTACAACGAAATGCCAGAACAAGGATGAAATGCCAGAACAATTTCTCCATTACACCCATCAAGGAATGAATTCAAATTTTTCTTTATCTATTTAAATAACAGAGGTAAATAACTTTATTAACAGAGGTAAGTAACAACAGTAAAAATTTTTATTATATCACAAGTAATGGAGGAAGTAACTTTATTAACAGAGGTAAGTATCAACGGTAAAAAAACTTATTATCTCGCAAATAGCGGAGGTAAGTAACTCGCCTTCAATTTTTTTTTTCTCTAAGTAATTAATAGGGGAGATTTTATTATCTGTGTAAGTAACAACGGTAAATTTCTTTTATCATGAGGTTCTTCAATAGCTTATTAGTTGTAATTCATACCCTAGAAACTTATAGAATATAAAATTGTACATGATTTGCAACAATAATACTGTGTCACATGAGAAATTTTAAATAAAAATAACAGTTACAACAGTTACAATTGTAATCGCCGAGTAAATAAATAAAAATAGCCAATCAATCCATTTACACCGATATACTGATCCCAGCATAAGTCATAATGCATTCTATTCTACTAAATTATAAATCATACCGTTGCCTTATCACCCGCTTCGAATGACGTCCGTGCACTCTGTGCCTCTCCCACTCATCGACCGTCGAGACTACACTGGTACGTCCCAGCCAACGCTAGGGGTACTCTGCTTCCCCCTTAGTTCCCCGACCTGCAAAGGGGCCACACACTATCGAAATGGTACATCTAGCTCCCAGCTCGCCTCGCAAGGCCAAGCTACCACTCCTCTCTGAGCTAGGAAATCCCAACTCCCACAAGTAAATTAGTCAAGTCACTAATCCGACAGCGTAACGTTATGCTAACAATTAATCCCTTTCTTCCTTCTCCTTCCTCTCTTTTATAGAGTTTTAGAAATTCCAAACTTTCCCTAAATCTCATTTAATTTAAGTTTTAAATAAAAATCTTCTAAAAATTCTCCTTCGTACAAGTGTCATTCATCCCCCACATTCCTCCAATAATTAGTTTTTTTAATTTATTAAATGGTCTTATTTCCCTCACCCACCTAGAGTTACTCCTAAATTTACTCCTAGGTGTCCCTATATTCCCTTACATGTTTTAAAGGCCTTCCCTAAAATGAAAATGCTAAGTCAGTTCAAAATTAGAAGGTTCTTAAATGCAGATTTTTTTACTAAGTTGACCTCCCTCTTTTTACCATAAGTTTCTCTCTTTCCCTTTTTATGTTACCTCCATTCCCTAGTTTCCTAATTTTTATAATTTCCCTCTTTCCTAAAGGTAGACAAAATTTTACCCCTAGCGAAGTTTTAAACTTAGAACTTATATTCTGGACTGGGCAACATTTAATTAGGGGAGTTGTTTTTAAAATTTCTTAACGTGTTAAATGTCTTAGGGCCATCTAGGTTCGTTCCTTTATCATTATCAACGCGACGTTCCCTTCAGGATGCAATACGTGCTCCAAGGGTGACACTTGCCTCTTTTGTTTCTTTTGCGCGACGTGCCCTTCAGGACGAACCATGTGCTCCAAGGGTGTCAATCACCTCTTGACTAATTGGTAGACATCAATAACCCCTGGAGTCAACACTTCACCAAGTGAATTTGTGGGAGACTAAGGGCTTCTAAGGAATAAGGCCCCTGCCTTATTGCGCACCCCTTAGAATCATCGT
>JASDQU010170577.1:10028-21182 GCA_032191745.1 Picea mariana | reverse complement strand
TGATGGCCACCCACCTATTCCAACTGGCTCCTCTTGACAGTTGTTAGTTCAACACGTTCTTATGAAATACTTTGTAATTGTGGTTTCTACACTTTTGGGGGTGTCTGAAGCCCTACACAGCTTCCAAGTGGATATTGGTGGCCTCCCACCTAATCCAACTAGATTATTTTGAAAGTTTTCATGTCAGTACATCTTTCTGTACTTCCATGGCTGTTTTGGGGCCCTAAACAATTTATTTTGGCTTGCCATAGTCAAACTATAGACGAAGTCATAGCTTGATGAAATAATGTGTAGTTATCAAAAATACCTTTCCAACGGGCTATCATGTGCTTAAAACAGAGGTTTTATGCAAAAGTTACGACCCAAAGAAGTTGATGTACCAACTTACCCATTGAGGCCCACATAACTTTTGGCGTTTCATCTCCTAGGGTTAGGTTTTTGGATGTCTAGGGTTTTGGCATTTATGAGTAATGTTAGAAAGGCCTCTAGAGCCTCATTGTAATCATTCTGCTCAGACAGATGTACGTAGCAGCCACATCTCTTCTCAGAGATAACTACCACCATTCGAGCAAGTTGTTTTCAGTTCTGCAGTTTTACAGTTTCAACCTATTTCATTTATTCAATAAAAGTTATTGTTCACTAGATATATGTTATTGTTCTTCGTATCTATGTGTTATTGTATTCAGTCTGTTATTCATTTCGTTCTTCTCATAAATCCTGATCAGTGGTATCATAGGGGTCTACTCTTCATTTATTTTTCTGCATGCATGTCCCCGACAAGATCTGGGTACAAGAAGTTGGGACTTGAACCAGTCGAGCCGAGCCTGACAACAACCCATGGGGGATGAAAATAAAGATGACGGAGTAGGATATCCTTTTAAAATGTTGCTCGAGGTGGCCCTTGTGCAACAAAGGAACAAAATGATGGAAAAATTTGCACAGATTTTTCGGCGGCTGCCCACAGGAGACACATCTTCATCAAGCAACCATGCAACCCCCTTAAAGGTACATATAAATTTTGATATTCCATTATTTGAAGGACAAATATATGTGAATATTGTAGATAAATGGTTGAATCTGCTCGAAGGGTATTTTTCGGTCCACAATTTTTCTGATAGGGAAATTATTACTTTTTCACTCCTCAAGGTCGTCCCCCTTGTTAAGGACTAGTGGGATACTTACTTTGAGCAAAGGGCCATAGAAGAATCTGCAATATTTGCAGTCACCCCCACATGGGATTCCTTTAGGGATGCCATTAAAGAACAATATTACCTTGTTGGAAGCTATGAGGACCAATACACAAGATGGACTAGCCTGCATCAGGAAATGGACCATACAATACCGGATTTCACCAATATTTTCCATACCCTGCACACCAAATTGGGTATCAAAGACTCTGAGCGACATATGGTGCTCAAATACCATGGTTGTGTGCATATATACATTCAAATAGAAATGGAGTTTCTGGACATTGCATCATTGGGTACGGTTTATAGATATGTTGTCAAGATCGAGCAAAAATTTAAGCAGAAGAGGCGAGAGTTTGGATCTGCAAACTCCTCGCAGCCGAAGCAGGGCAAAGGCATCCCCAACTCAGAAAAAAGGAACAGAGAAAATATGGCCACTTGTAGGACAACCAGTTTAAGCCGCAATACAAGAAGGGTAATGAGAAGTCGAAGAAGGACACGGGAAAATGGTGTGAATACCATAAAATCCCTTGGCACAACATCAAAGAATGCTAGTCCAAGCAGTCACTGGTGGCCGAGATGAAATATTTCAATTCATAGTCATATTATGACTTCGAATCAAATCCAGAAGGAGGGAAGCAAATTGTCAATGATGAACCTTGTGCCACTGTCGCTACCACCATAGTCCAGCCCAATGAACCAGAAGAATCAGAGGAGGGGGAATGCCTTTTTCACTCATAGATGTGGGTAAAGGGGGCTCCGATTCATTTCATTGTTGATAGCGGCAATCATAAGAACCTGATCTTAGCAGAGGTCTTCAAGCGGCTGGACCTACCGAAGACATCGCACCCACAACCCTACACCATTAGCTGGCTTCGCTAAGGAAGATATCTCTGTATCAGCCAACAATGTCGTCTTCCCTACTTCATCAAGCCTTTCAAAGATGAGGTATTATGTGATATTTCTCCCCTTGAAGTTTGTGATGTTCTTTTAGGACAACCATATTTTTGGAAGCAACATGCTATGTATGAGTCTAGACCCCACAATGTTTTTTTTTTATATAATGGTGGGATCGACAACTTGGGTGGTTCTTGTACTTGCGTGACACGATGTTGATTCCAATCTGCTACCACTATAACCTCCACACATCCAATAAGCATGGGACACAGGTAAATCGGGGTGAGAATTGAACTTGAGACCTCCTTTACATATTTCCTTCCATTTACACGACACTTTCCAGTTGGTCTACACCCCTGCGGGCAAATAATTTGAAGGACATGGGGGTGGGATTTGATCCACTTATGTGTGCATGAGTCACAATACCATTTAATATTATATTTTCTGGTGCAACCACACATTCGACCACTACCTCAAGGTGCCTCCATGGCTCCAGGTAAAGCCCTCATAGGAATTAAACCTTTCCCAATGGTGAAAAACTCCTCCCTTTCCACCATTGGATCCAACCCCTTTGGGCCTAGACCCCACAATATTATTATTACTTTGGGTAGACAATTGTACAAGATACCAGAGGTAGAACCACCTACCACTATTTCTTTAATCTCTGCTAAGAAATGCAGTAAGGTCATTTCATAGGCCAAGAAGTTCCTCTTCTTTGTGATCTATGATTATAGTAAGCAGAAGGTTGACGCCACATCCATGGCCTCTACATAAATTCTCTCTTTGCAACAGAAGAAAGTGGACGAGATCATGGAATAGTACAAAGACATATTCTCCTCACCCACCAGGGTATCGATACACTACTAATTCAAGCATCCAATTGATCTAACCCTTAGTGCACCTATGCCTAATGTACCATTCTATCATCGCTCATTGATGGAAAATGATGAAATCAAGCATTGGATCCAAGAACTACTTCAAAAGGGGAACATTAGACCCAACTCCTCCCCTTGTGGAAGCTCGATTGTACTAGTGCATAAGAAATACGGGACTTGGAGGCTCTACATTGATTACAAATCATTAAACAAAATCACAATCAAGAACTGATACCCAATTCCCAGAATTGATGGTCTTCTTGACCAACTCAAGGGGGAAAAGTTCTTCATCAAGATTGACCTAAAGTCTGGCTACCACTAGGTTCCCATCAAACCAACTGATGTATGGAAGACAACTTTTAAATCTAAAGAAGGTCTATTTGAATGGATGGTCATGCTCTTTGGCTTAACAAATGCACCAACCACTTTCATGAGGTTGATCGATGATGTATTGAGACCCTTCACCAACTCTTTTTTGGTGGCATATTTGGATGAAATCCTCATCTTCAACAGAACTTGGGAGGAGCACATGCAACATATTCAACAGGTTTTGAGCACTCTGTGGCAACACAAGCTATATGTCAACGTGAAAAAATTCTTCTTTGGCATGAACATGGTCTAATACTTGGGCTACATTGTTCATGAGAATGGGGTACATGGTTATCCAACTAAGGTCCAAGTCATTTGCGACTGGCCATCCCCGACCACACTAATCAAGCTTTGGAGATTCTTATAACTTGTCAACTTCTACCGACGGTTCATGTTGGGATTCTCCCATATTGCATGGGCCCTTAGCCAAGTGACCAAGGGCGGTAGTAGGGAAAAGTTTGTGTGGGGGAAGGAACAACAACGAGCATTTGATGATATGAAACATCGCTTGTGCTCAACTCCATTACTCTCCTTACCCGATCTACAACAACGTTTTGAGATTGAGATTGATGCATCTGACTATGCTATTGGCGCAATTCTCACTCAGCATGGTCGTCCGATAGCATACCATAGTGAGACACTCTCAGATATTGTTTGGAAATACCCCACCTATGAAAAGGAAATGTATTCCATTGTACAATCCTATCATCAATGGAAATATTACATTCTGGGAAAGGAGACAATCATCCACACTGATCATAAGCCTCTACAGTTCATACAAACACAAGGGAAGTTGCAGAACGGCCTCCATTAGAAGTGGTCCACCTGCTTGCAATAGTTCCATATCAACATCAAGTATAAGACAGGGAGCACAAATCATGTCCCTTATTGCCTCAGTCGACCTCTCATGGCTACACTCACCACCGTGCTCCATTCCTATGGGCATGAGGCATCTGAGTGGCCCCAACTTTATCAGCAAGATCCGGACTTCCCCACCACCTATAAGACCTTGGGTACATGCATGAATGTCATCGATTTTCACATTCAAGATAGATTGTTATTCCATTTGTTCCATCTCTGTGTTCCTGCAAGAGACCATGCAAAGCTGATTTGGGAGGCTCACTACAGTGGGATGGCAGGACATTTTGACATATAGAAAACTGCAGTCGTTCTACAAAAACATTTTTATTGGCCAAAACTTTGATAGGACGTCAACAAGTATATAAGATCTTTCACTACGTGTGCCATTTTTAAGCCAACCATTAAGAAGCAATTCTTATACACCCCTCTTCCTACTCTCGATAGGCATTGGGAATCCATCTCGATGGATTACATGTCTAGCCTTCTATCCACCAAGCAAGGCAATGATTGTGTATTTTTGGTAGTTGATCGGTTTTCGAGGATGGCCATCCTCATAGCCTGCAAGAAGAGCATCACAACGAAAAATACTTCCAAGATCTTCTTTGAACAAGTGTGGGTCCATATACCACAGACCATCATCTCTGATCAGGACAATAGGTTCCTCAACACATTTTGGTCGAGTCTCTGGACACTGTTGGACACCAAGCTCACTAAATCCACTTCCTTCCACCTTGAAACCAATGGCCAAACAGAGGTCATCAATAAGATGAGTGTGCACATCTTGTGCATGTATAACTATAAGCATCTGCATACATGGGATGAGAGTCTTCCCTATGTTCAACACAGCTACAACATGGCTCTCCATAGCTCCACCGACCATAGCCCCTTTCAGGTGGGGCTGAGATTCCAACCCTTGGGTTCCATTGATGTTGCACTACCTATTGAAACAACACAAAAATATTCTTCCCGTGTTCATTCTGAGGCCGAAAAAGCCACCAGATTCATTGAGAGGATTCAACACATCCACCAACAGGTCCATAAGATTTTGCAGAAATCCAATGTTAAGTACAACCAACTCCATGATCAACACCGGGTACCGCACAAATTTTAGGTGGGAGACAAGGTATACTAACATTTGTAGAAAGAATGACTTACATGGCCCCATCATAAGCTCCATCCACTTCGCGATAGGCCTTACACTATCACCAAGGCTATGGGTGATAATGATTTTGAGCTCAACACTCCCCCCTTCCTTGGCTTGCACCCAATGTTCAATGTGGACCTCCTCCAACCATATTTTCCACCATTATTGGACACCTCAGAGATCGCAGAACAATTGACACCAACAAAGCTCAACCCCGAATGCATGGAACATGCATTCAATGATCAGATAGTGGACATATAGGTCAAGGGCACTCGCCAACAGAGGATCCAAATTTATGGGGTTGTCAAGGAAGGGAAACTCCTACAATAAGGAAAGTGGTTCACCCGGGGTCAAATTCAACAGAAGTTTCCTCATCTGATGAGGGAACTCAATGCAATGGAGACCATTTCTTCATAAGGGGGGAGGACTGATCTAGGTGGATATTGGTGGCCACCCACCTAGTCCAACTAGATCCTCTTGACAGTTGTTAGTTCAACATGTTCTTCTGCAATTCTTTGTAATTGTGGGTTCTACACTTTTCGGGCTATCTGAATACCTACACAACTTCCATGTGGATATTGGTGGCCTCCCACCTAATCCAACTAGCTTATTTTGGAATTTTTCATGTCAGTACATCTTTCTGTACTTCCAGGGTTGTTTTGGGGCCCTAAACAATGTTTTTTTGTCTTGCCATAGTCAAACGATAAATAAAGCCGGAGTTTGATGACATAATGTGTAGTTCTCGAAAATACCTTTCTAATGGGCTATCACGCGCCTAAAATGGAGTTTGTATGCAAAGGTTACGACCCTGGGAAGTTGAGGTACCAACTTACCCATCAAGGACCACACAAATTTTTGCGTTTCATCTCCTAGGGTTAGGTTTTGGATGTCTAGGGTTTTGACATTCATGAGTAATGTTAAAAAGGCCTCTGGAGCCGCATTGTAATCATTCTTCTCAGAAATATGCATGTAGAAGCCACATCTCTTCTCAGAGATAGCTACCACCATTCGAGCAAGTTATTTTCAGTTATGTAATTTTACAGTTTAAGCCTATTTCATTTATTCAATAGAAGTTATTGTTCACTGGATATATGTTATTGTTTTCCATATCTTTGTGTTATTGTATTCTGTCTGTTATTCATTTCGTTCTATTCATAAATTCAGATCAGATAGCTACCACCATTCGAGCAAGTTGTTTTCAGTTCTATAGTGTTAGAGTTTTAGCCTATTTTATTTATTCAATAGAAGTTATTTTTCATTGAATATCTATTGTTGTTATCTGTATCTTTGTGTTATTGTATTTAGTCTGTTATTCATTTCGTTCCACTCATAAATCCATATCAGTGGTATCAAAGCAGTTAGCTCTTCATTTATTTTCTTCGTGCATGTCCTTGACAAGATCTTGGTACAAGAATTTGGGACTCGAACTAGTTGAGCCTTTGCAATATCGGCCACGCCGAGCTCGACAACAACCCATGGGGGATGAGAAGAAAGATGATGGAGCAGGAGATCCTTTTAAACAATTTCTCAAGGAAGCACTTACATAACAAAGGAATGAAATGATGGACAACTTTGCAGAGATCCTTTAGTGACTGCCCATAGGAGACACATCTTCTTCAAGTGGCCATGCAACCCCCTTCAAGGTACAAGTAAATTTTGATATTCCATTATTTGAAGGAATGATAGATGTAAATGTTGTAGATAAATGGCTGAATATGCTCGAAGGGCATTTTTTGGTCCACAATTTGTTTTATAGGGAAAATATTACTTTTTCACTCCTCATGGCCATCCGCCATGTTAAGGACTAGTGGGATACTTACTCTGAGCAAAGGGACATAGAGGAATCTACAATATTTGCAGTCTCCCCCACATGGGATTCATTCAAGGATGCCATTAAATAAAAATACTACCCTGTTGAAATCTACGAGGAACAATACATAAGATGGACCACACTGCTTCAGGAAAGGGACTAGACAATACCAAATTTGACCAATATTTTCCATACCCTGCGCACCAAATTGGGTATCAAAGATTCTGAACGACATCTGGTGCTCAAATACCATGATTGTCTGCATAGATACATTCAAACAAAAATGGAGTTTCTGGACATCACATCCTTAGGTGAGGCTTATAGATATGCTGTCAAGATCGAGTAAATATTTAAGTAGAAGAGGCAAGAGTTTGGATATGCAAACTCCTCACAGCCAAAGTAGGGAAAAGATGACCCCAAACTACCAAACAAGGGACATCACAAATAATGCCACTCTTAGAAAAACCAGTCTAATCCGCAACCCAAGAATGGTAATGAGAAGTAAAAAAAGGACATGGGAAAGTGGTGTGAATACCATAAAATCCTTTGGCACAACACCGAAGAATGTCGCTCCAACCAGTCACTGGAGGCCGAGATGAAAGCTTCTGAGTCAAAGGCATATTTTGACTTCGAATCAAATCTAGAAGAAGGGAAGCAGATTATTGGTTCTGAACCTAGTGCCACTGTCGCTACCACCAAAGTCTAGACATGCAAACCAGAAGAACTGGAGGAAGGGGAACACCTCTTTCACTCACAGATGTGGGTAAAGGGGGCTCTGCTTCATCTCATTGTCGATAGAAACAGTCGAAAGAACCTGATCTTAGTAGAGATCATCAAGTGACTGGACCTACTGATGACACCACACCTGCAGCCCTACACCATCGGTTGGCTTTGCCAAGGAAGATATCTCCATGTCAACCAACAATGTATTCTTCCCTATGGAATAAAGCGCTTCAAAGACAAGGTATTGTGTGATATTAATACCATTGAAGTTTGTGATTCTCTTTTAGGAAAACCATATTTGTGGAAGCGACATGTTGTGTATGATTCTAGACCCTGTAGTGTTATTATTACTTCAGGTAGACAATTGTATATGATGCCAGAGGTAGTGCCACATACCTCTATTTTTTTAATCTCTGCTAAGAAATGCAGTAAGGTCATTTCATAGACTAGGAAGTTCATCTTCTTTGTGATCCATGCTCACAGTAAGAAGAAGGTCGCTGCCACATTTGTGACCTCTACAAAAAGCCTCTCTTTGCAACAAAAGCAAGTGGACGATATCGTGGAAGAGTACAGAGATATCTTTTCCTCACCCACCGGGGTACGAACACACTACCAAGTCAAGAATCCAATTGATCTAACCCCTAGTGCACCTTTTCCTAATGGACCAGTCTATCACCACTCGGTGATGGAAAATGAATAAATTAAGCGTCAGATCCATGAGATGCTTCAAAAGGGGAACATCAAACCCAACTCTTCCCTTTGCAGAAGCTCGATTGTACTGGTGCAGAAGAAATACAGGACCTAGCGGCCCTGCATTGATTACAGAGAATTAAACAAAATCATAGTCAGGAACTGGTACCCAATTCCCTGAATTGATAACCTTCTTGACCAACTCAAGGGGGAAAAGTTCTTCAACAATATTTACCTAAAGTATGGCTACCGCTAGGTTCCCATCGAACTGACTGATGTATGGAAGACAACTTTCAAATCTAATGAAGGTATGTTCTAATGGTTGGTCATGCCCTTTGGCTTAACAAATGCACCAACAAATTTCATGAGTTTTATGGATGATGTATTGAGGCCCTTCACCAACTCTTTTGTGGTGGTATATCTGGTTGAAATCCTCATCTTCAACATAACTTGGGAGGATCACATGCAACATATTCAATAGGTTTTGAGCACTCTGCGGTAGCATAAGCTATATGCCAACTTGGAAAAATGCTCCTTTGGCATGAATAGTGTACATTACTTGGGATACATTGTTGATGAGCATGGGGTACATGTGGATCTATCTAATATCCAAGTCATCCGTGATTGGAGAGCCCCAACCACACTAACTGAGCTTCAGATATTCTTGGGACTTGCCAACTTCTACCATCAGTTCGTGTTGGGATTATTCCATATTACATGGGCCCTAAGCCAAGTGACCAAGGGAGGTGGCAAAGAAAAGTTTGCATGGGGGAAGGCACAACAATGAGCATTTGATGATCTGAAGCATCAGTTGTGATCAACTCCAGCACTCTCCTTACCCGATCTGCAACAACCATTCAAGATTGAGACTGATGCATCTGACTATGTTGTATGCATAGTTCTCACTCATCACGATTATCCAGTAGCATACCATAGTGAGACACTCTCAGATACTGTTTGAAAATACCTCACCTATGACAAGGAAATGTATTCCATTGTACAATCCTTCCCTCAATTGAAACATTACATTCAAGGAAATGAGACAATCATCCACATTGATCACAAGCCTCTGCAGTTCATACAGATACAGGGGAAGTTGCAAAACGACCACCATCAAAAGTGGTCCACATACCTACAACAGTTCCATATCAACATCAAGTATAAGATAGGGAGCACAAATCATGTCGCTGACTGGGTAATTCGACCTCTCGTGGTTGCACTCACCACTGTGCTCCATTCCTATGGGCATGAGGCATATGAGTGGCCCTAACTTTATCAGTGAGATCTTGACTTCACAACCACTTATCAACTCTTCAGTACATGAGCGAATGTCAACGATTTTTACATTCAATATGGAATGTTATGCCATTTGGGCCACCTCTTTGTTCCTACAAGCGAGTGTGCAAATCTGATTTGGGAGGCTCACTACAGTCGAATGGTAGGACATTTTTTTGTGGAGAAAACTATGGTCGTTCTATAAAAACAGTTTTATTGGCCAAAACTTCGACAAGATGTTAGCAAGTATATTAGATCTTACACTGACTGTGCCACTACCAAGCCAACCATCAAGAAGCAAGGCTTATACACCCTTTTCTCTACTCCCAAGAGGCCTTGGGAATCCATCTCGACGGATTACATGTGTGGCCTTCCTTCCACCAAGCAAGGAAATGACTACATATTTGTGGTGGTTGATCGGTTTTCAAAGATGGCCATTCTCGTAGCCTGCAAGAAGAGAATCACAATGATAGATACTGCCATTCTCTTCTTCAAACGAGTGTGGGTCCATTTTGGGATACCACAGACCATCATCTCTGATTTAGACAACAGGTTCCTCAACATGTTTTGTTCGAGTCTCTGGTCACTGTTGGACACCAAGCTCACTAAATCCACTGCCTTCCACCTTCAAACCAATGGCCAAACAGAGGTCGTCAATCAAATGATTGTGCACATCCTACACATGTATAACTCTAAGCATCCATGTACATGGGATGAGAGTCTTCCCTATGTTCAACACATCTACAATAGGGCTCTGCATAGCTCCACCGACCATAGCCCATTTCAGGTGGGGTTGGGATTCCAACCCTTAGGTCCCATTGATGTTGCACTACCTCTTGCAACCACAAAGGCACAATCTTCCCATGTTCATTTTGAAGCTAACAAAGCCACCAAATTCATTGAGTTGATTCAACACTTTCGCCAACAAGTCCATGAGATTTTGTAGAAAGCCAATGCTAAGTACAAACAATGCCATGATCAACACTAGGTACCACACAAGTTTCAAGTGGGAGACAAGGTCAAGTTACATTTGAATAAAGAACGCATTACAGGGCCCCATCATAAG
The DNA here is from genome assembly GCA_032191745.1 of Picea mariana. Lineage (NCBI taxonomy): Eukaryota > Viridiplantae > Streptophyta > Pinopsida > Pinales > Pinaceae > Picea > Picea mariana. Next base: position 10,285 of record JASDQU010170577.1, on the reverse strand, counting down.
TTTCGTCCACTTCGCTATGGGATTTACACTATCACCAAGGTTGTGAGTGACAATGCTTTTGAGATCAACACTCCCCCCTTCCTTATATTACACCCAGTGTTCAATGTGGACCTCCTTCAACCATATTTTCCACCATTATTGGACACCTTGGAAATTGCAGAACAATTGACACCAATAGAGATCAACCCTGACTACATGAAACATGCATCCACTGATCATATAGTGGACACAGAAGTCAAGGGCACTCGCAAGCAAAG
>JASDQU010170576.1:0-16793 GCA_032191745.1 Picea mariana | reverse complement strand
GTCCAGCCAATCCTCCACTATGTTTTTCCTTCAAGAGGTTCTCTCTCATAGAGCATTTTGATATACACAATTGGTTTCCCATGAACAATAGTCCATCCTGGATCAAGTATTCAGTCCATTGGCTTATGTCTCTGAGAACTGGATTCTCACATGCTTCATAAGCATTTTTAAAATCTGAATCATCCCTGTACATATCCTTGAGGTTATCGAAACCTAAGGTCTTCACTCTGAACTCCTGCAGAATCAAACACTTCCTGCTCAAAGCATCAACAACTTTGTTAGCAGTTCCAAAAATGTGCTTTATAACAAAAGTCAAATTCTGCATGTATTCAACCCATTTTGCATGCTTCTGGTTCAATTTTTCCTGTCGAGTTATGAATTGTAAAGCATGGTTATCGCTATACAAGACAAACTCTTTCAGAACCAAGTAATGTCTCCATTTTTTCAACGCCTGTATCACTGCATAAAATTCCTTGTCATACGTTGAATATTTCAGCTTAGCCTCATTCAGTTTTTCACTGAAGTATACAATCGGCTTGTTGTCTTGACTTAAGACTGCTCCAATCACAAACCCACTTGCGTCACACTTAACTTGAAATGTTTTGCTAAAATCTAGCAGAACCAGAACTGGTTGTCCAGTTATCTTCTCTTTCAGCAGCTTGAAACTCTTATCTGCTTCTTCTGTCCAATGAAAAGATTTGTGTATTTTCTTGGATGTGTCCATCATCGGTGCACATATTCCACTGAAATTTATGATCAATTTCCTATAAAAACTAGCCAATCCATGGAAGCTTTGAACTTCAAAGATACTCTTTGGTCATGGCCAATCTTTGATCGCTCTTACCTTCTCCGGATCCATCATCAATTCCTTCGAAGAGATTACAAAACCCAAATAAATGAGTTATGTCTTCATGAAAGACGACTTCTTCAAATTGATCAACAACTTCTCTTGATGTAATCTCCTCATCACTGCAGCTAAATGCTCTAAATGTTCCCCTTCAGTCTTACTAAAGATCAATATATCATCAAGATATACAATTACAAACTTTGCTATGAAATCTTTCAAGACTTTGTTCATCAACCTCATAAAAGTACTGAGCGTATTTGTCAAACCAAATGGCACGACAAGCCATTCATACAATCCTTCATTCGTCTTGAATGTTGTCTTCTATTCATCACCTTCCCTCATTCTAATATGATGATATCCACTTTTCAAATCAATCTTTGAAAAAAACTTTGCTCCACTCAAGCAATCCATAAAGTCATCCATCCTAGGTAAAGGAAATCTATACATGATGGTGATTTTGTTTATGGCTCTCGAGTCTGTACACATTCTCCAGCCACCATCTTTCTTTGGACTTAGCACTGTAGGTACAGCGCATGGACTCAAGCTTTCTCTAACCAATCCTTTGTCCACCAAATCCTGGACCTATCTTTTGACTTCTTCATTTTCCTGTGGCATCAATCTGTACGCGGCCTTGTTTGGTAAACTTGCTCTAGGTATAAGATCAATGTGATGACTTATGATCCTGATGGGTGGCAATGAAGAAGGTAGTTCGTCCACCACTATATCAACAAAGTCCTCTAGCAGTTCCTAAATTTCCTCAGGTAGATCATTTATCTTGGTGTTGGTCAAGATGACTCTGGGTTTTCTTACCACAACAATATGTGTGTCTTCTTCTTTCTTGACTTCCTCAAGAAGTTTCTTCCCGCTCATGAGAAGTATAGTATTGTTCATCTCTGATTTTGCCTCCTTATCTTTAATTGGCAGCAACATATGCATTCTACTGTTTTTCTCCAAGATATATGTGTTCTTTCTTCCACCATGAACCACATTCCTGTCATATTGCCAGGGTCTCCCCAACAAAAGATGACAAACATCCATGGGAATAACATCACACAAAATTTCATCCTTATATCCCCCTATTTTAAATTCAACTAAACATTGTTTAGTGACAATTACCTGATGTCCTTTTTGTAACCACAAGACTTTGTATGGGCTCGGATGTGCAACAGTCTCCAATTCCAGCTTCTCCACCATTTCTGTGGATACTAGGTTATCTGTGCTTCCACTGTCTACTATTACCTTGCATACCCTGTCCTTGGTTTTGCAAGCAGTTCTGAACAAACTATTCCTCTAGACTGGATTATATGCCTCCTTCTCTGGCTTCAAGAGAATTTTCCTCATCATTAATGACCTTCCGCCTTTTGCGTCAACATTTTGCTTCTGTGCTTCTGAAATGTGAGCTTCACCTCCATCTCTTTTTCTGTCAGGACATTCAAAAGATTTATGTCTGATCTTTCCATAGGCAAAACATTTTATCTCACCTCCTATGCCTCTTCCTCTTCCTCTTACTCGTGGAAAAGTATTTCTATCGGCATACTGTCCTCCCTGTGAACTTCCTCCTCTTTCAGGGTGAGTATGAGGTTTCTTTTCTTCTTCCTTCGGATTCTGAGTCCTGTCCTGGGCAATTGCTTTGCCTCTGCTCTGACTTCGACCTTGGCCTCTTTGACCTTGCTTTCGGGCCAATTTCTCTTCAGCCTTCAGAGCCATTTGATAAGCATCTTCAACATTCCTGATTGTCATCATGCTCATCTCATCCTGAATGTCATATCTCAGACCATTCATATATCTCGAGACCTTTTCATCATCACTCTCATGGTGACCAGCTCTAATGTTTATCCTATAGAACTCTTCAGTGTATTCATTCACTGTCATCCCTTTTTGTCTCAAATTCTGCATTCTCCGAAACAGATTGATTTGGCAATCTCTGGGTATAAACTTGGCTTTCATTTTTGCAACCATTCTATCCCAGCTTTTGATTCTTTGCTTGCCTTTGCAATGCCTGTCAGCCTGCAGTTCATCCCACCACAGTGCTACATGCCATTTAAGTCTAGTGACAACATGTTTAACTTTCTTATCCTCCTTGACATCCTCATAGCCAAAGTATTTGTCCAGAGCTCTAAACCAATCTAGCAGCTCTTCAACGTCTAAGTTGCCTTCATACATCGAAATGTCTATCTTTGCTCTGGCTCCGATTCTTGCAACAACTCAGAATAGACGTTCTTCTGTAGCGTCTTCGGCTGCGACTTCTTCCTCAGCTCCAGCCTCATTTTCACTGACATCTCCAACATCGAATGTCTATCTCTGTGTTGTTTCCATAGCATCCAATCGAGCACAAAGTTATCTCATCTCCCTTTCCATGACTGGATCGGGCATAGTTCTTTCTCTCCTTCTTGGCGGCATTGTTTCAATCTGTTCCCCGCAGAAAACAAAAAAGAAAATTGTAGGCTAGGCTATGATACCACTCTGACGCAACACCCCCTACCTCAGCAGGTTCTGCGCGACCTCCCAATCTTAGGATCATCCTTATCTTCCCCTTGAGTCGAATTGAATCTTTGATTTCCCACATAAATCTCCAACATACACTAGTGTGCATCCATAGGTCCTTATGAGTTATGCCTGTGCAAATAAGCACTAAGTGCCAACTCTCTCCCTTGTGATCGCTGATATGACCACAACCTTCACCCGAAAGGGTACTTCGGGTTTCATGACTTCGCAATCCCAGATGCGGGTCCTCCTATCTATTCAAACCCCGAAACCCCGAAAAGGCTAACAGGTCTCTAACTCCTCCCTTTGACTCTTCCTGATGTGACCTCCAACTATGAACTGGGGCCCAAACACTTTGGTACCCCAGGATTTCGCTTATCGGCATTTTGCAATGCAGTAACTCATTTCGCTGACTTTTGAAACCATGACAACCCCTTACCACAGATCAATGGCTTTGAGCTCCCCTGCGATCTGACAGTTCTGGTTCTATCGAGACTTAGCGAATCAGGAGTTCACGACTCTCGACTCCGAATCACAGCCTTCTCCACTTCCCGAATTCCAAAACACAAAATTTGTGCGTGAGATGAATGATCCTCGTTGATCCGGATCCAACGGCCAATATCCCTCTTGAGCTTCTAACTCCTAACAACTCTCGGCCTATCTCCCTTGTTAGTTAACTAGATCGAATGGTCCACAATAGATCGACACTTCCCTTGGAAGCATTTCCACAGCCCTTTCCATTTTCAAAACTCCTTCGCCAAAACACTCTGGCGTCAACCCTTCTGAACCTTCTCTCTTACGGTTGACCTCGACCTTTGTCTCCCTTTGAACACTTCAACAGTTCTATCCCTTCTGAACTTGATTCTCCTGGAAATCTCGAACTTTAAGGAACCCCTGCGCGCATACCTTGCGGCATTTGCAAATAACCTCTAGTTATTTGACCCTTCGACTCTGTGCACTCCTTGCAACAACAGTCTTTCAATCTCCCCCCCTAATTTGATAAATTCTAAGACTTTAACTTGCGTGCGCACACCTTGCACGACTCTGTGTTATCCTGCACTTCTGCTGGTACGAGAATAACAATATCCTTCCTGAGTTTCCTGAGATAAAACTCAGAACTCTGTCAACGCACACCTTGCAGACGTCTACTGCACTCCTTGCAGGAATTCTTAGGAAGAGAAACAATTGAAACTCATTCTTCCCTTCTCTCAGACTTCATACCTTTAACATGAAATCATACACACAAAGCAGCATTGAAACAAATGCATAAACAAAGAATGTAAGCAACTGTATACATACCCTTCAATAGATGCAAATAGTAAGCACAATAACACCATGAACGTGAGTCAAAGCTTTATTATATTAACTCAAGTATTCATGTACATGGGTTCTCCTTTGTGTTATTACTCTCTACAGCTCTACAACTTACTCAACTCATACAATGATACAAGCGAGGGTGTCTTTCTATCCGTTTTCCCTCCTACACTACAAGCTATCTAATCGAATTAAAAGCTACAACAACTTTTCATAAATTACAATAAATGCCTCTTTATCCGGTAGAAGCGAGCAACGCTTAAGATCTGTTTACAATCTCCAAAACATAAATGTAAATACGTCTCCTACTATTACATTAATGTCTCTTCATTTAAATTTAAAACATTTTCAAAATGTGCGCTGGTGCATGTCCAACTATCTTCTGCCTTTGCGCTTGCTTTGTTGGCTTCTTACGATGCTCCTGCATCAATATTCCAGATCATATAATTATTTGATGAGCTTGGGGATGGTTTCCCATTGATCCTATATGTGGATGACCTATTTTTTACAAGAGATGAGAAACTCATAATTGGGTGCAAGAGGGAGCTCACTTTAGAGTTCAAAACGAAGGATTTAGGTCTGATGCATTACTTCTTGGGATTGGAGGTGTGGCATAGATCAGATGAGATTTTCCTTAGCCAAGGAAAATATACTGTTGAGATCCTGCAAAGATTTGAGATGATGGACTGCAAGTCCATGGCCACACCCATGACGATAAGTCTGAAGCTACCGAGTGATTCATCTTCATATTTGGTGGATCCCATGATGTATAGACAATTGATTGGATCCTTGATGTACTTGGTTAACACCAGGCCAGGCATATGTCTTGCAATGAATTCCTTGAATTTGTATACGATTGAACCTAGACATGTACATTGGTTGACAACAAAACATATGTTGAGATACCTATGTGGTACGATTGGATATGGATTGAGATATGCCATAGATGGAGATGTGAAGCTGCAGGGATATACAGACTCTGACTGGGCAGGGAGTGCAGTGGATCGAAAAAGTACGTCTGGATGTTACTTCAGTTTGGGATGGTTGAGAAGGAAACAAACGTTAGTGGCACTCGGTACAACATAAGTAGAGTATATAGCAGCCATTATTGCAAGTCGTGAAGTAGTGTGGATTCAAAAGTTTTTTGTAGGACTTCATCCGAGACATGATGCGTAAGAGAGCAATGAAGCTCCAATACACATCCACAGATGATAAGATTGCGGACATGCTCACCAAGGCTTTGTCCAAAGCGATAGATAGATGAGTAGCATTGGGCATACATTCTCTCAGATTGGTCATGCTAATTTTACCAAGGGAGAACGATACATTCACTCACAAAATTAGCCATGCTGACTTGGCTAGTGGTGAATGGCCCAAGCGCAGTCTTTCTCCTATTAGTCATGCAGGTTTGAAAAGGAGTGAAAAAGACTCGAGGTGCTCCAGAGACAAGCTTAGCATGATGCATAATTCCCACCCTCGTTGAGAGGGAGGTGTGTTGTTTCTTCTCGTGTCGGCTAACCCCTCTAGCCAAGGGTTCCCTAGATCATTCATGTGACTAAGGGGGTAATGCACTACCAGAACTGATGAGAGAATAAACATCACACACATAGCCGTGAGGACTATGAGAGTAGCTTCGTGCTACTGGATGAGACTATAGTTATGGCTGATGGCATTGTATTAGTTGTGTTTTACAAGCTCATTCCTGCATAGTTATAGAGACATCGACTATGATTATGGTTGATCACATTGTAGTAGTTGTGTGATGCTAGTTGATTGCTACATAGTCATACAAATGACTATGGTTGATGGCATTGTAGTAGCTATGTGCTACTAGCTGATTGTTGCATAGTCATGGAGGTGATAGACTATGATTATGGATGATGGCACGGTAGTAGCTTTGTGCTACTAGTTGATTGCTGCATAATCATAGAGACCGTGGTACTGCGCGGTGATAGCTTGTGTAGTTATCTGTTGATTACATGAGAGAGACATTATGTCTCTGGATAGTATATGTGTGCTACTTGGAGTGGTTATGTACCACTGGATAGTAGTTGTGTACTACTATAGATCGACACAGTCATGTTCTATTGGATGGCATTGTAGTAGTTGTGCGCTACTAAGCTGATTGCCATGGAGACTACTAGTTCACATTGGGCGTAGCTCCGTGCTACTTGATTGCATAGTCTGTGACAGATGATTCAACCTACCTATGGCATTGTAGTAGCTATGTGTTACTAGTTGATTGCAGAGTAGTCAGTGGACTACTAGATGAAGACATCGTGAAAGATACCTCCCTAGCTAAGAGGGAGTGTTGATGTTTGGTAGATATGGGAGGAACTTTCCCTCCTAGATGACCTTTCTTAGATGCAGAGAAGATTCTAGAAGCAAGAGATCCATTGGACATATGTTGAAATACTCCATAAGAGAAGTCGGCCTAGAAGAATAAAGAATAATGAAAAGACACCTTCCCAGAAGAAAAGTCAGCCCAGCTAGAAGGATAGGAAGACTATAAGTAAGGAGGCGCCTTAGCTCATTTTTTCACTCAGTCACACTCTCTCAGCTACATAGAAGCAAGATGCAAGTTTGGAGGAGGTGATGCAGCTGCTGCAGTAACAAAGTTCTTCTTGTTCAATCTTTCTAGTATCTCTCTCTTGTGCGCTACTCTTGGTAGTGGTGCACTATCTTGGCATTATTTTGTTGCAGCTGTGGTGGTATTTATGGTTGAGTTATCCTTTGAGCTAAGGTTTATCTGTTTGGACTCGCTTTGTAAACGAAATCTATCTAAGAAAGGTTGTTGGTTTTTTCCCCCATTTGGGGTTTTCCAAGGATAAATCTGTTGTGTTCTTTTTGTCTCTTGTTTATGCTGCTACTGCTCAGTACATGATATATATATGCTAATGGTAATGAAGTAAAAGAACACTAATAACTCTAATGCTTTGTAAATAAGGAAAATCTAACATAGTGTTGTCGTTTTCACTCCACACTTTTGTGCGTATTGACCTTCTTAACACTGGGGAGTTTTAGACCCAGGCTTCATCCAGAGCGTGTCCTACAAAAACCCCTGAGCATTGGCATATCAATCCTCGACCAAGGCCAAGGAAGGTCTCACCAGAGATGTAGAGAGGATCACAAAGACCATACTGTCTTGTGTCGGGGATGGAGGATTAAACACATGAAACACTAATGCTATCGACATCCATGGAACTCATGTCTAATGGACTATTTTTAGGACTAAGAATTAAAACAATACTCACACATATTCAACTCATTCATAATAGACACATAATATATCACAACTGCCATATCTTTATTATTGGGAACATTCCATCACATAGAGATATACAGTGCACTGAATAACTGCTTAGGCCAACTATAGACTTCATATCATTACTATATAAAATAACGGGAATACAACATATTGCATCATGCCCGTTAGGAATTAGACATAGTAAAGACACAAGAATATATTCAAAACATCATAGGACTACAACGGGATAGGAGAGAGGTCGAGACTAATAGCCAATCTATTGTTTCACACATTAACTAGCTAACTCTTATTATGAACTTAGAGCTCATTTTTATATATTTCATTATTGGGGAGATTTGTCTCTCTCTACTTTGCTCCACTTACTTGTCTGATCCAACTGCCTCGCATGCTTCTGGTGCCTGCCATCGCTCCACATAGACTCTCTACATCAGGGGAAATCTCAATGTCTCGACCAACTCATCTTTTAGCTGCCCTACGTCTTCATATGATATGAGTTATAATCATTCTAGGAGATTTCCCGATGATTCTTTTCTTGATTCTGGCGGGCATCTTCTTGGTTTCCGACACAATTGACAAAACTTGGATCGACGCGCACTTGGTAGTCTTTATACTTGGTGCGCTGCTGACAAAACTAGGTCTAATGCGCATGTTATGGCATTTTTCTGCTCATTTCATTAAATGCATGCAAAATTATGGAATGAGCGTGCACAACTTCATTTGTGTGCGTGCACAAAATTGGACCCAAAACTTTGGGTGCCAACAAGCCCCCGCCACTATTATCTTGCTCGTCCTTGAGCTAGTTACATTATGGAATGATCTCGACGGTAAACGACACCATGCCTTTCAGGTTCTACATGAATTCTAGGAATTAACACTCCTACTTAGAAAACCTCTCTTGAAGCGTCTAGGTGATTTGGATGATCGTTTCTGCGATTTCAATTGTCATTGTTGGGGGCATGAGATCAATGTGGTTGAGTTGCTCGATTAGGGGGCTGACAATGACCAACTCGTCAGACATCTGTGTGAACAAATTCAAGGCCGTATGGATTGCAACGAAAATCATATTCGATGTGTTCTGGTGCTTTTCCCTTGCTGCCATAATCTCTTTTGTTCTAGTAGTAATAGCCTGCATCGCAATGACCAACTCCCGAGGAGGTAGGGAAGTGAGGTTTCGCTTCTGTTATGCGACCTCCATTTCGGCTGTGCTAATTCATTCTACAATGGTAGAGACTTCTAATAGAGCTAAGAGGTGAGTTCACAAGGTCGAGCCATAGTCCACCCACTTGGAGAAATCTTTCACCCATAATTGGCCGATGTGGAGAGCTGCTTGTGTTGTCTAAATTGGTGTGGGGCGAGGCGAAGTAGGTGAGTCATTGCAAAGTGGTAGGTGACCATGGTCAGCGAGCTACAATTTGAGATGTTGAAGGTGAGCCTATACCATAGAGAGCTTTAGTCCTGGGTAAGTGTCACAACTTGGAGTAGAAGTGGTAGGAATCATGGCGTATAAGTTGTCCATTTCCCCAAGGAGGTTGTTGAACGATGAGTGGAGCTCGACGTATTGAGCCTGAGTGGTTGTGTGTGTCACTTTGTCAGCGTCATATTGCTTTTGCATGGCTACTTCAAGATGTTCCCATTCATGATATGAGTGGCGATGTGCAACCCACCATCGCACAAGGATGTTGATCAACACTATATCAAGGGCACAAAATCTAGGATATTCTGGAATATGTTGTATCCATTCAATTAATACATCCATCAGCTCCATCCCATCATATCGTGGGGCATCATAAAGTTTAGACTCGATCCATTGCACTACTTTCGTGATTCGTGCACATCTGCATGTGGATACTTCGTAGAGCTTATTTTGTCATCTATCCAGGGCATCATCAGAATCTGTGCCATAAGATTTGACACTCCTCCAGCTTAATTCTCCATCTGCGGTGGATTTGATGTAGTCCTCCCTATGCCCCATGACCTTGTAAATATTTTCAACTCCCAAGCTCTGTGCATCCTCATATACAAGCTCATTGTAGCAGTCTCCCTCATATGGGTCTAGTGGCACGACCATGCGTAGGGTGTTAGTTTCGAAGGACATCTGCCTCTTCTTCAAGTTTAACACCGCATTATTGTCAAAGGCCCAATCAATTCCAACTAATGCAGGATATGGATCAGACTCATCCATGATCTCAATGACTTCAAAATCGACCTTTGTCTTCACTCCTTCAATGTTCACTTCTACTTGCTCCAGTCAAACCATGGGATAGTTCTTGTACTGATTGGATAACCGGAGTTGGATGGGAGACCATACCAACTTAGGTTTACCCATCACTTCCCAAGTCTTCTTAGGAAAAATGTTCATGTCAGATCCCAAATCCAACATGACTCCATCCATATCGTACCCACCAAGTTCTGCTATCATCTTGAACTCTCGACTAGTGCGCTTCTACTTGTTGACCTGGTAGACATTCCTCTCTGGCAGTGGAGCCGATATGGTGGGCTCTTCTCCTTGTTATTTCATGCAAGCAATTAACATCTAGGTCAACTTACGTGCAACTTCTGGATCTTTAAGCAAATGCAAACAACAATGTAGGAAGATATTGACTTGATCTTCGACTTATGCCATGCGACCGAGGTCACACAAGGCTTCTATGTGCGCTGTGTGTTACAACTCTTCCTGGCACTATTCCTCATAAGAATTTTTCTCAATGTGTCTTAGTGTATATGTCTGTGTGCTTCTTCTATCGATATTTGGGTTGCACGCTGAATTTCATCGTGCACATGCACCTCCTCCAAAGATCTTTGTGTCGTGCGTTGTAGTTTTTCGCGCGCATAGGCTTCTTCTAGTGACCTTTGCATCGTCCACTGCACTTATTCTCGGATTCATGCTTCCTCTAGCGACCTTTACATCACCCTCTGCACTTCCTCTTAGATCCGGGTCTCTTCAAGAGACCTCACAGTCACACGTTGCAACTCCTCGAGCGCTCTTTCTTCTTCCAGGGATCTCTGTTGATCCGTATTATTTTCGGCACAAAATGAGAGCGGAGATATAATAAAGAAATGTACATAGATTTCTTGGATATCCGATAATATAACATAAATATATCATAGATGCAACCATAAACACAAAGATATAGTAATACATAGTTTCTATTAATGAGCAAAATGTACAAAACTGTAGAAATACAGAGTGAAAGACTCTCTAGAATGGTGGTAACTTATCTCTAAGAAGAGATGTGATGGATACTCACATTCACAAGAATATGGTTACAAAGAGGCTCTAAAGGCCTTTTTAACATAAAGAAAATCCAAAACCCTAACCCCGAAAGATGAAAAGGCAATAGTTTTGTGGACCCCATTTTGGGTAGTTTGGTGTATCAACTTTTTAGGGGTGTAACTTTGGCATACAATCTTTGTTTGGGGCGAACGATAGCTCGTTGGAAAGGTATTGTCAAGGAGATTCATTTTGGGGGCTCAATCAAAGATTATGGCGATCAATAAGGTGCTTGATCCCGAAAAAACTTCATTTAGGCCCTCAAAATGGCCCCAGAAGTTTAGGAACCGAAAAACTGCTAAAAATAGTAAGTTGACAAAACACTGTTTTGAGCCAGTTGGAATAGGTGGGTGGCCACCCATATCCACCTGGATCAATCCTCCATCCTTAGGAAGCAATGGTATCCATTGCGTTGTGCTCCCGGGGGAGAGGGAAAAGTGTTTACTGAATCTGCATCTTGATGAGTTGCTTGCCTTGCTGGAGAAGTTGCGTTTCTTAGCTTGTTGAAGGTTGTCACAAACTTGTGGCTAGAAGGGTTGGACCCTTTTAACTAGTATGTCTACATGAGATGCTTGTGTGCAGAAGGAATCTTTATGTTTTGCTGCAAACTTGTCGACCTGCTTCTATTGGATAGAAAGTGCTTGGACCGAGGTTGTAGTGGTTGTAGTGTCCTTCTGTTCACCTTTTGAAAAAATTGCGAAGAAACTGAATTTTGTAGTATGAGATACTACCTTGCGGCACTGTTTATGTGGGACAATAGTCAGAAATACCTTTGGTATCCTATAGAGATAACCCCCTAGAGTAACAATGACACAGGGTCGAGACTCATAAATAACACGGCGCTTCCGCATATATGGTTGGCCCAAGAGAACATCACAGACATCTAGCATGGAAACATCACATAATACCTCATCCTTGAAGGGCTGCATGTCATATGACAATCGACACTACTGGCTGACACAAAGATCTCATCCCTGGTGAAGCCACCCGATGTTGCATGGATGCGGGTGTGGCATCATCAATAATCCCAACTGTTTGATGACCTCTGCTAAGGTGAGGTTCTTTTGGCTTCCGCTATCAACAACAAAATGCAGTGGGGTCCCCTTCACCCACACCTATGAATGAAAAAGACACTCCCCCTTTTTAGGATCTACTGGTTCTTCTGGTTGAATTGTTGTGGTCGTGATAATAGCAATGGGGTCTGTGTCGATGATCTGTCTTCTACTAGTATTTTTTGAATCAGATTCTGAATCAGGGTTCGACTCCTTGTCTTTGATCTCAGCCACCAATGACTGTTTTGAGAGACATTCATAGGTGTTGTGCCCGGGTCTTTTGTGGAAATCGCACCATTTTCTAGTTTCCTTCTTTGTCTTTCCGTTACCCTTCTTTTCCTGTGGCTTGGACTGGTTTTCTGAAGGTTGGTTGTTAGGGTCGTCTTTACCATACTTTGGTTGTTGCGGATTTTCATACCTAAACTCCCACTTGTTCTGGTGCTTAAATTAATGTTCGATTTTAACAGCATATCGATAAGCAACACCCAGTAATGAGATGTCCAGAAAATCCATTTTAGTTTGGATGTATCTGTGTAGAGTCCCACGGTATTTTAGAACCAGATGTCACTTAGAGTCTTTGATACCTAGCTTGGGGTGAACTCTGACACTGATTGGACCCTCTCTTGCCGCAATGTGGTCCATCTCATGTACTGGTTGTCATAGTTGCCAACAGGGTAATATTATTCCTTGACGACATCCACAAAAAAATCCCAAGTGGGCTTGACCCCATATATTCCGTAATCCTCTGTGGAACTTTGCTTCTATTAAGTTTCCCACCAATGTTTGACATGGTGGAGAGCCTTAAGGAGTGCAAAGGTGATCTTTTCCATGTCGGAGAAATTATGAACAGAGAAATAACCTTATAACAGATTTAACCATTTGTCTAGGGCATCCACATCTATCTGTCCTTCAAATATGGGAATATCAAAATTAACTTATACCTTGAAAGGTGAGGTGCCTCCAAAGTGGTCGCTTGATGAAGACACGCTTGTTGTTATTGGCAGGCGTTGAAGGATGTGGGAAAAATTATCCATCATTTCGTCCCTCTCTCGTGTGAGAGCTTGCTCAAAGCAACATATTAATATTATTGTCTGCTCTATCTTTTTTCTTTTCTTCCACCATGGAGAGTTTCTTGGGCATGCGAGAGCGATTGTCCTCGAGAGAGACAAGGTTGAGACCCAACTTTCTATACTCAGACCTCATCGGGGATATGCATTGAAAAAACGATCAAGAGCAGCCCACTTTGATACCACTAATCCAGATTATTTTCGACACGAACTGAGAGCGGAGATATAATAAAGAAATGTACAAAGATATCCAATAATATAACAAAAATATATCAGAGATGCAACCATAAACACAGAGATATAGTAATACATAATTTCTATTAATGAGCGAAATGTACAAAACTGTAGAAATACAGAGTGAAAAACTCGCTAGAATGGTGGCATCTTATCTCTGAGAAGAGATGTGACGGCTACTCACATTCGCAAGAAGATGGTTACACTGAGGCTCTAAAGGCCTTTTTAACATAAAGAAAATCCAAAACCCTAACCCTAGAAGATGAAAAGCCAACAATTTTGTGGACCCCATTTTGGGTAGTTTGGTGTATCAACTTCCCGGGGGTGTAACTTTGGCATATGATCTCCGTTTGGAGTGCACGATAGCTATTTGAAAATGTATCGTCGAGGAGATCTATTTTGGGGACTCAATCAAAGCCTTAAATTATCATTGAGGTCCTCGATCCCGAAAAAATTTCATTTAGGCCCTCAAAATGGCCCCAGAAGTTTAGAAACCGAAAAACTACTAAAAATAGTAAGTTGCCAGAAGACTATTTTGAGTGACTTGGAATAGTTGGATGGCCACCGATATCCACCCGGATCATCTGTGTATTGCATAGAAACTGCTTCTACTGAGCAACATCAAACTTAGGAGGGGGCTGGGGTGCCTTCTTGATCTTACCGTCTGGTTGTTGACTTGAGCCTTCACCATTCTCGAAGTATGCCCCAGTCTTCGCCCCTTCGCGGGTTACTACCTGGATGTCTACTTCCCCATTCTTCTTCTTGTTTTTGCATGGCTCGACATGCACCATGTTACAGTTGACCTTCTTATCCTCTGACTTCTTCTGCAAGTCGGGACAGTCATCGGTTACATGTTTGGGACTATAACAATATGCACAAAGCATGCGCAACTTAATACATAATTGTGAGACATGACCAATCTCACCGCAATTGAAACACATGGGAGGTCTACCGCCTCCTCCACCATACCAGTGGCCGCGACCGCGCCCATATCCACCTCGGGGTCCTCCTTGATATCCACCTCTATCGACGCCACTTTGCTCACCACCCTTTTGCTCCTCTTGTACTTAGAATGCATCCCGAGTATTGTTTTGCATTAACTGAAGGGAGAAACAACTATTGACATCATGGCCTACATATTTACAAAACTCATAGAATGGGGTGTGGGTCGTTGTTTGATATTTTTGTAAGGTAGGACAATGGGATGGCACATGGCCCCACTGCCTGTAAATTTCGCACCATTCTGACTGTCCAAATGGAAATGGTCTCGACTCACCTATTGTCACATAATTAGGAAGGATCGGGCACTCGTCTCGACGATGCTCCTCTGAATGACATGTAGTACACCATATGTGCTGACGCACAACTTTAGTCTTGGCCATATCGTGACTGAACTTGCGCCAACCCGATCGATGTCTCTATGCCTCCAGGTGTAGCCTCTAATCACATTGTGATCTCGAATGCCTCGGCCATAGTCGTTACCTTTTGTTCGGTGAGCGAGACTCAGATATGGGGTAGCAACCCCACAATCAACCACTCTCTATGCTGCACGTCCTGAATATGGAATGTTAGCCTATCCAACAATATTTTGAACCACTGGTCATAATCCCAGATGGTTTATCCTTCTTTCTGCTTGATTTCCTTGATTTTTGTAATGCATCGGGACTTTGACTTCGGCTTTTGAAACTCCCAAAGCAGGTCTTGCTTGATCTCGGCCAAGGACCTTGCATGTCCCACTGGTGTAGTAGCCTTATATTTCATGTACCACGTTAAGGCCCCATCTCTGAACGTTGTCTCGAGTTGCGCGATCTTGGCCATGTCATCTGTAACTCTCTATATAGACCAAATTGCTTCACAAGTGAACCAGTGTTGCTCTGCATGGTCCTTACCCGTTCCATGGAACATAAGCAATCTCAGTGTACTATCTTGATTTGTCAACTTCGAACTAGAACTAGTTCCTCCTTTCTGGCTGCTATGGGATGGATATTTTCAAACTAATATTGTCTGGGGTAAAGTATCGTTGACTTCTCCTTCTTCTTCACTTGTTTCATCGCTTCTTTCTCCTTCCTCTCTTTCCTTGATTCTAATCTCTTCACTAACTTCTGTGTGTTTCTTCTTGATTAAAAATGCAGAAGGGGGGTGGTAAGACTATCTTATTCTTAAAATTCTTGTGAGGTGACCCAAAGAGATATCTACTTGCAGTCGCGCAAGACCATTCGATACTATCAACTCATCTCCCCCACCACTAGGGGAGCCTCCATTTTCCTTCTCTTCTGGCACACTAACAATCTGTGCCCTCTCCTCCTGACTGGACTACGCACCACAAATGTGAGCTCCTGCCTCTGGGATGCTCTGCACACTGCCATTGTGCACGCCATCTCCCGGTTCGATCTATGCACTGCCACCATGCGCATAATCACTCTCTCCACTCGACACATGACTTCTTCGCATGCCATCCTCTATCCTACTCAACACAATGCCACTATGCCGAGGACCAAACTTTCCTCTGATTGCTGCCTCATAGTATTGCGTGACAACTTCTCTTCTCGTCAATGTGTAATCGTGCAACGCTTCCACCTCAGACTTTATGGGCACACCACACATTTGCGCCCATGCACCACACATGTGCACTCTCTTCTCTCTTAAGGTTGTGGCATACTGCAACAACCAAAGGGTACAGGTGTCGTCACATAGGCCCTCACTACCACTATAGTCACTACTGGTATCTTCCACGCCAAGCCTCTTAGCAGGCCTGTCCTCGCTCATGCTCCACTCTGGCACAAAATCGTCTCCCACACCACTATCTAATGTGAGCTTTCTCTTCACTATGGGCCCGACACCTCGATGCACACCTTTGGCTAACTCTTCTCTACTCCTCTTCTTAGATTTCTCCCTCAACTCATCTCTTCTTGCGTATCTCTTGGCTCTTTTTCTCCTCTACTCTTTTGGGTCCATTCCAATCCTCACCGCATCTTAACAACTTCTTGGATCCTCCTCACTAGATCCATCTTCTGGCTCTTGTTCCCCTGCCTTTTCCAACGCCCCCCTAGCTCTAGGGGGTTTACTCGACCGTTCTATCAGGCTCTATGCACATCATTCTTCTTTACATGCACAACATCTTGATCCAAAGTGGAATTTCTTCTAGCATCCGCTTTCTTGGACCTTCTTCAAACTTTCCTTCAGCCTCGCTAAAAGAATCACTATATTCTATGGAAAACTCAATAATGTAGCCTTCCTTCACTTGAGTGAACCATAA
>JASDQU010170575.1:2391-21182 GCA_032191745.1 Picea mariana | reverse complement strand
TCTTTAATAATGTTGCACATGAAATAGATATAAACCAAGAATGTAACAAAGAAAAATCTTCATATCTCCTTTGCTTGCAGCAAATGTTGGGCTCCTTTAACAATTGGAAGAACTTGGTGTGGCCATTCAAGAAACAGATTTTCCAAGTGATGTTTTGGAAGAATACATAGATCCCTAGAGCCGAGGTGCTTAAGATCAGATGCCCAGAAGCTAGGATTTCATTATTATAACATATGCAGTGATCTGAAATACGAAGCATGTGATTCCACAGACAATAATCTTAGAATTCTTTCCATTTTGTTGCTAGAGTGTCGACCAATGGTTGTTACTTTCTCCTCTATCTCCAATGATGATTGAGAGTTCATTAGCTCAAACCCTCTCCTTACTGTCGCACAAAATTTGTGAGCATGATCCGCCATAATGTCCTGTTAAAACGTGAACAAACGGTATCATCATCATCGTTTGTTTCGACTAGCTGGTCATAATGATTGTATGACGTGTGTCGAGTGTGTCCCTTTTTGATTTCTGGAGTCATTTAAAAGAAATCTGTGTTTAGTGCTTTCACCAGCTTGCTTGCTTGTGGGGAGTACACCTTAATCGTTGAAACCCGAGGCTTTCACCAGCTAACATCAACTTTACAACATATGTTAGCTGTTGAAAAGCTTTTTCACAAAATTTTGAAACAACCTTTGGAGGATCAATTTATTTCTAGAATAAACCTTAAATCCTATGTTTTAACACTTCTAAAAGATAAAAATTTATATAGGATCCTATTAATGACCACGCTATCACCTACAAAATGGAACAAATTGAGCTAACACACGCCATAGTCACCATTAACACCTGGAGTAGATTCCACCATTAACGTCTTCAACTCAATCACTCTCACAAAAAAGGAAATCCAAAAAAGATATAACAAGAGAAGTGAAAAGAAGTAAGACTTTGGTATCTCAATCCAATCTAACTAGCCATAAGCACTTGGTTACACACTTCACTCTCTTGAGTTTCCCACGCCTTGTCGCATCATCGTTCATGCCATAGTCGCCATTAACACCTGGAGGAGATTCCACCATTAACGTCTTCAACTCAACCGCTCTCACAAAAAAAGAAATCCAAAAAAGATATAACAAGAGAAGTGAAAAGAAGTAAGACTTTGGTATCTCAATCCAATCTAACTAGCCATAAGCACTTGGTTACACACTTCACTCTCCAATCGAAAAAATACCTATAGAGCGTTAGTCTTGACCCACTTACAATCTTATCAAAAAACATTAATTAAACTTTGCATTTGGTTCTAATCTACTCTTATATAATTAAATATTACAAAGTATTTTGCAAATTACAATTTGTAAAATGTTAAAAATTTGACAAATATTTTCTTTTATTTTCTAAAGTAAAAAACAAATGGTGAGAACATCTTTATCAAAGTAGCAAAATGCACCTAGTATGGAAAATGTGTCTTTACCCTTTCTAATTGTATAATCCAAACACAGGTAGAAAAACGACGTAAAATATTTAAGTTGCGTGGATCACCATATGAGAACTATTGGAAGGAGTCAAAATTACTACATGCGACCATATTGAAGCCACAACACCCTTACAAAATTTGCATCGCCGAGACTTTCAAAGATTTATTTGATTGAGATTGATGGCTTCAAGTTTACAGAGCCATGTCTTCAAGCAGGTGCTTCCACGATCCATTTACATGGTTTCTTCTAAAGGCAGACGATTTGTCAAGGAAAGGCAGGCAGGGTAAAGGGGACATAGTTGCATTCCATTGTTGATAGTGATTTCCAAAAGAACTTGATATCAACAGATATTGTCAAGGAAATGAAGTTTCCAATGATGTCACAACCCTAGCCATACACCATTGGTTAGTTTGGTTAGTTGACTGAAAGTCAAGATATCCATGACAATCAATAATGTTTTCAACAATACAACATAAAGCCCTTTAAAGATGAAGTATTGTGTGATGTTTCCATGGTTGAAGTTTGTGATTATCTTTTAGGACATATTGGGTTAAAAATACTACTTCTAGGTAAGGCCAAGTGGTACACTACACACAAAATTAAGGAAATGTTTTTTCATCTCATTTAATAAAATATTTTGGAGACCAAAATCCTACCATAATGAGGAGATATGTTGTGAAATGGATCACTATATATTTTTTCATTTGGTCTAATACTTTCTAGAGTGGAAAATTATAGTCATGATCTTGTCAAACCCATCTTAGGGATGGATCTAGTTATTTGGGGTCCTGAAACTTTCAAACCTTGTTTGAGGGATTAAACAATGTTTTCTAGGGTCAATGTTTTTATTCTTATGCCACTTTGTTACTAAATAGATTGTTGAGAAGTTTATAATGAGCTAAAGAAGACTAAAAATAGCATTGTTATGAGAAAGATGTGTCTTTGACAAGTTGACCTATGCTTTGACCATTGTATTACCAAGTGAATACCACTTCAACTCTTATTACTCACATATCTAGAGCTAGTCACATGTGATCTTTCAAGAAGATTCTAGAAGTTCCAAAACCCTAACCAAAATTAAGAGTTGGATCATGCAAAAACCCTAACCCTAACCCTTGACAAGTATCATGACATATTAAAAGTTAAGTCACAAGGAAAGGAAGGTCTTTCCTCCATATTGTAATTTTTTATTGTTCTGTAATTCAGTAAAGAAACGGAGTGTGATATTTGAGTAGAACATAGGAATAATAAGCATATATTGCATCCATTCATATGCTAGAGTATCTGTTATAACTCCATAGTGATTTTATCTTTCTTTGTAGCTTGTATTATATGTATGAGAAGAAAAGAATAAGGGGCAATGATCATTTTCTTGTTAGGTTTTCTCACATTGGATTTCCTAGGGCACATCTCGTGTCCATTGTGTTGATGGTGTGCTTATTATTAATATTACAGCCTTTCTCTTATATTCTTAGTTTATTTCAATATTTTAGTAGTATGCTCATAATATTACATTTTAATCATAAGAATCATTATGTCATGGATTATAACCTCATAGTGTTTGGAGTAGAATTTAAGCTTTGATGTGACGAACTCTCTAATGGAATATCCATAGTAGTTTACAGAGAAAATTTGAATTATACAAGGCCACATGGGAATTTGTTGATTTAGACCTATTGCAAGTTTATAACGAATCCATAAAGAAGCAATATCTCGACATTGATATTAACCAAGGATTCACCAAATTCATTTACAAAGGCGATTACCCTGAGCTGAAAACCAATTGGAGGCCAATCACATTACTCTAACACTTCATATAAGATTCTAGATAAGCCTTTCACCCTACATTTATGAAAAGTCGTTATATCTTGGACAACATTATTGTGTTTGGAAGGCATGGAATGGGCTAGGGCCTTGGTGTTGGATGCTCTCTTAATGAAAATCAACTTTGGAAATACCTATAATAGATTTGATTTGCCATTCATCTTGACAATGCTAAGATATCTAGGATTTGGCTCCTTCTTTATTATTTTTGTGGAAACATTATTTGTGGAGGCATACACTTGCCTCTCCATTAAAAAAATAAAATTGAAGAAGTGGGTTTGTTTCAATGTATCATGAAGGGTTTTCTGTTAGCATCATCATTATACATGTTTTTCATGGAATTTCTTAGTTACTTGTTGTACCAAAAGGAGGGAGTAGGATTTTCTAAAGGCATCCCACTATGAGAGCTTGATGTTGGATAACTAGTGATCAACCACTTTGCCAATGACTTATTTCTGACCATTTTTTAAACAAGACCTCCTGGGAGAATACTATGAAATGACTCGACACATTTTGCCTTGCTTCAAACTCCAACATTAAATGGTATAAAATGTTATTCTATAGGAAAATTTCAAAGTTAATTATGCATTGGTTGGCCAGATGGAATTGGACCTAGGTCCAACCAGGGCAATTTTTTAATTTCCTTAGAATTTTGTTTTATTTATAAGAATCACCCAAATATTTAAGAGAGGTGGTGATGCAAAGAGTGGAGAAGAATATTGAGAAATTGGTAACAATGCCATTATCAATTGTGGCCAAGTTTCAAAATTGTAGAAATTCTGGAAGCAACTCGTGTATATTACTCTTCTTGTTGGGTGCCTTCTAACCAAGCCAATAAGTGCCCTAAAATACCTCAAGAATTTATTGTGGAGCCAGTGAAGCTACTGGAAGAGGATTCCATGGGGTCATTTGGGACCTCTATTGTACTCCATGCAAACTAGAAAGCTTAGCTATTATTAAAACAACAATTTGTCGCAAACTCTCTATGTTAAGTGGGTTGTGAGGGCCATCAACGGGAACTTGGAAAGTGCCTTCCATACATTGAATGTGCTAAGGAACCTTGGTCAAGTGTTTCTTTTCAAACTTTGTTGGCCATCCCTGACTAGGTGAAATTTGTTGGGATTTTTATTTTAGAAAGTATCTAGAAGGCCTAGGAGGCCATTAAGCCATTTTTGTCTTGGAGGATCTCTCCCTTTGAACCATCGGTGGATATTTATCGGAATTAAAAATCTAATGCAAACCATAAATTCACCTTCAGACTAGAAGGTTTCTCATATCTTAGTCCTATGAATTTTCAACCTTAGGATTGTTGTAAAACAATGTATAAAATAGCAATGGAAAGAGTACAATGTTTCACTTCCAAACAACCCAAAATTCTCATCAGTTCAAGGAGAAAAGATACCAAACCAAGGGATAAGTTTCATCCCTTTTAGGGAAACTTATCAACCAATAACCAAATCTGAAAATACTCTTTTATCATAGTAATAAAAATAGTACAAAAGCAATATGATAGTGGTAAAATCATCTCCTTATACTCTTCACTTAGATATCAAAGCACTTAGCGATTGTCCTTTTACTTATGTTAGATCAACAAGACATGTATGGTTGTAAATAACAATGCATAAAGAATATATATAGCTGAAAAATCAAATATGGAAATTGCACAAGTTTTGGATAGTTGGAAACTTTATTAATATTATCAATATGAAGTACATGTGCATACCATAGCCTTCTCTCAAGGCTAGTACCAATCCTCCCGACTCTCCAAACCCTATCTAGGGAATATCAACAAAACCCTAGAAACCAAGGAGATGCAATATGCAAGAATCACTCTAACACATCCTCCAAGGCATGTCCTCTCCTCCTCTTCTCCTTCATAATTCCACCCTAGATTTTTATCACAAAAACCCAATATTAATCTCCAAGGGATAAACCTTAACTCTAGACCTCAAATATTCTCTAACATATTCCAAGAATACCAAGAAACCATAGAGACTCAAGATAGAGAAAGAGAGAGAGAGAGAGCAAGCACGTGTGAAGACTCTAGAGAGGGATAAGGGCTAGTGTACACTCTTTTCTAGATCATGTCTCATCTCAAGAGTGAACACAAGTGAGTGAATGAGCATATATGAATGGAAATACTATTTTCTTCCTTTATTTATATGAGAGTTAAGCAAGGTCCACAGTACAATGTGGGCCTTAGCCCTTACAATAAATCTACAATGAGAACTTGTAGGCTAACACAAGTGAGATGTTACACTTTAAATTACATGTGCCTTTATCCAAGGTGATGTCATGCAAAATAATGGCTCTAAGGTGATGTAGTTATGCAATTCAAATCCACATCCCTCAATCACAAGCCTTCCTGGACCTCATCGATCCTCCTAAGCAATGCACTCCATTGGCTCAACTACCCTTGCAAGAATATTGTCAAAGCCCCAGGTGTACTCGATCCATATCCAATCCTCCAAATAGAAATCCAAGTTGTCATGTGCCAACTTGGGCCTGATGCCCTCCTCCAAGCTGCACAATTCTCCTCATCCCATGTAGGGTGCTCTCCAAGAAATTAGATCCTTCATGGGGCCCCAATGAAGGGAATCCACCAAACTATCAAGAGAACTCCAACACCTAAGGGAATAACACCGAGTCAGTAACCATCTTTTGGCGCATATTGGGCAGACCCAGGGTTCAACTATTAATAACCAACAAAACCCTTAAACATCGTCCCATTCTGCATCACCTACAAGCAGATGAAGTCTCGCCCGAGGTGTCTATGGGGACTGCAGGAACCAAGTTTCTGTAGTGATGAGTGTATTGGAGACCATTTCTATAACTTATTCAACCTGTACAGGTTTTACAACACCCAAATAACATATGTGACAGAGTAATCATTCATATAGGAGAAGTGTAGCATTCGTTCACCTATGTATTATTTCCATACATAAACCCTTATATGACAGTAATATTAGTATAATTGTTATGTGTTGCATTCATCATCATCTTCAGTAAATAGAACAATAATCATAATAAACACACCATGCAATACATTAGAAACACACACACAAGGACACCATGGTTTAATGTGGTTCACCCCAAACTAGGCTACGTCCACAACTATTGGCTTCTATTATTCATTCAAATATGTATTACATATGTGCATTGCGCTATACAAAATGCCTGCAACTACAGTTCACCATACTACTTGCCTAGCCCCATACTACTTGCCTAGCTGTTTGTTGCAGTGCACACCTATTGATTATGCATACCTCAAATGTAATTGTTTACCACCGTAGAGTATCCAAACATAGTCCAAAAGATAGACAAAGACCTTACACACCACACAATATCTTACTTATCCTCATAACTATCCCACCCTTTTACATATTTATACAATTTCATTAGGGATTAGCTCGTTACAAAATATACCCAAACCCCCAAAATACCTTAACGGACTACAATATTACTCCTCAAAATGTGCATCTTGGTCCTTTTGCTAACTGCCTTCCACTTTGTGTGCGCTTTCTGTCCCTTTTGTATGTGTTCTGTGTAGTTGACTTGCAGTGCAATCTTCAAGAATTGTCCCAAAATTGTCCTGCTCCAACACCATCTAAGGTCAATAATCCACCAAGCAAGATATCTCAATTGTGAAAATACATCAAGGACTATCTCTCATGTGCCAATCCATCTCAAATCATCCAGGGGCCAAATATACACCATGTACCCCAAATCTCATGAAGCACCCCAAGCATGGTGTAAACACTTTTGGAGTAACCCCAAAAGTTAGCACCATCATGTCTTTTAATGCTCATTTTCTATGGTGATCCCCCTTTTTGTTGTATATGAAATACATTAGCAAAATAAACCTAGTTATCACCCCTTAAACTATTTAAGAGAGGCAAACAATGAGCCAAAGACCTGGTGGATAGGGAAATGAGGGATTGGATCCCCTGGCTGGAGCTTGAGAAAAAAAATCTAGTTTCTACTAATATTTTTATCCTCAAATGAGTATAAAATCTCATTCTAGAGGATCTTGTCCTCAAACTAGTCCTACAAACCCTCCCGGGCCTAATGGAAATATTTGAAATGGGGTTGTGTTATATACTTCACCAAATATAAGACATCCATTATCTATAAATGGCTATGTTTGAAGAATATGCTAGAAATATGACCATATAATCTATCAGGTGATTGAAATCCAAGTTGCACAAGTTTACTTATCCATTGGAATCAAGTATTGGCACTGAAAAAAAGCTACGTTGGATTGATTCTTAACAATGCTCAATTGGAAAAACTATCTCTTATATGGGAGCCCAAAACTCATAGTGCCCTAAGTGTGGGCAATCCGAGACTTTGAAACATTTGTTTTGGTATTATCCCTTAGTCGAGTTTTTGTGGGCCTCGATAGATTTATAATGTCAATCCTACCTTTCAAATTCCACTACATGAAAATTTGTTGTGTTAGAATATTGATTTCCATGGGCCGTAGAGTTTAACTTAGCTTGGACTCTCATTTATGTTAAACTCCTTTACTTTATTTTGAAAGGCGTAACAATGTGGTTTTTAGTGGAAATGAGTCATTCTTCATATTCTCTCAGTATGACAATGCACTAACATGTGCAATTATGTCCTTGCACATCATTGTGGACGTGTGCAAGATATGCATGGAGATGGACCACTTGCAATAGATTCTATGCTTATGGAGTGAGATCCCATGTATGGTGCACTAAGAGCCACCTATACCTTCTTGGCCCCAAACAATGCATTCACACCGTGGTGCCAAACACCGAGCAAGAAAATAGGTTGGGATATAGAGGGATGCATTTACAATTCAACATCTATAGTGGCTAACAATGACAAATATTTTTTTGACTTTGGCTCTTCCCATCTCAGAGGAACCAAAGCCTCCCCAACCTACTAATGATGGTTGGAACCAACTTGTTGATAAGCCTCCCATGGTCATTAGTTTACACCCCACCATGAATGACCATGACGAGCCCTCACTAGCCACTACTATTATTTTTTAATGTTTTATCTATTAAGTTGCACACCTTGTGGTATCTTGGAATTTCATATGTTTCTTTATCTTGTTAGTGGCAATGTGTTTTCGAGCATTTTTACCTAAACCAACGTGCTTTTGCACCTTTGATAGCCTTTTTTTAGTGATTGTGGTGGTGTTGGAGCAGGACATTTTGGGTAAGTTTTGGGAATCGTGCAAGAGCAGACCAAGCAACAAGTCAGCAAAGGAGCAGTGCATGCAGAAGACAATTGGCGCATATTTAGGAGCCAACACGCGGAAGGCGGAGGTTAGTTAGGAGTTTTGGAACATATTTCCCACATTGTAACAAGCTAAACCCTAATGTATATGTATAAATATGTATGGGTTTTGGGTAGAAAGGAGTTAGTTAGTTGATCCGCGAGAGCTTTGGGAAGAGAATTCTGAGTGAGTTGAGTTGGTTTTTGGGAAATGAATAGTGCTTTGCTAGTTGACGAGTATGAGTTGAATTGAATATCAGTCAAGAGGTATGCATGCACTACCTCATAGAACGTCTTGGGTAGGTTTGGGTTTTAACTGAAGATTATTGTATGAGCGCAGTGCGCACCTGTTGTAAGAATTTAAGATGAATGAATAATATAAGAATCCATTCGTTGTCGACGTAGCCTAGTTTGGGGTGAACCACGTTAAATCTTTGTGTCCCGATGTGTGTGTTGTTATGATGTGTTGGTTTATTCTGTCTATTGCGCACATGTAGTAGATTCTTAATGGTTAATATCAATATAATAGTTTCATGCACTTGTTGAATGGTTAAATAGGATGAATTTATCATGTGTCATTATGTTGTTATGAGTTTGCACACATGATGAATGAGTTCGTGCACAAGGTATATGAATGAATGTTAAGTAAACAGTAAGGATAAATTCTTCATATTCCCCCATGACTACAAAAACCTGGTTCCTGCAGTCCCCATAGGTACCTCAGGTGAGACTTCACTTGCTTGCGGGTGATGCCGAAAGGTCCAGTATCTTGGGATTTGTTGGTGAATTAATGTTGAACCCCGAGTCTACCCATTGCACGCCAACAAATGGTTCTGTTGTCAGGACCGAGATATACAATTGAGGGGAATGTGGAGGCCTACTAAGGAGGATATTAGACAATGGTCGGATGCAAAGGAGATCGACTTTGTAGTAGACCAAAATAAGAATCCATGGATCAGCGTAGAGAAATGTCTACAAAGGTATGTTGTTTATAGATTTGCATGAAATTTTATTCGTCGACTTTTCGAATATTTTAGCAGATTGGATCCAAAGATTTATTGAACAAATCGGAAGATATTGTACTATTGTTTCGAGAAATCGGACTCTTGAGTTAATTAGGCAAGTCAATTCTATAATCAATCGGGTATCACGCGTAAAATATTATTGGTTGAAAAGTGTGTTGGGAGGTTGCATTACTGAATTTTCCATAGATTGTACTCAGTTGTATAGTGTTGTTGAAAGGGAATTATTTAAGGGACCGCGTGGAAGATACATGATGCCATTATCTACATGGATTAATATGTTGTTGTGCAACAAAGGAGTCATGAAAATGGAATATGATTGCTAAGTGCCTTTGCGCACATAGGGGAACTAGGGGTTGACCAAGGGATGGTTTGAGCGTAAAGAGGGATGAAGAGAAGGAATGAAGAACGGATGGGTTGAGGATGTCGAGAGAAGAAGAGTGTGTGAAGAATGAAGAGATTGTAATATTGTGCAGTAGTAAGAGATTCAGACTAAATAAGAAGAGGATTGTGGCTGAGAGAGAGGGGAAGCACAGTGAGAACAAGGAAAGAGGCATTGGTGTGATACTCCAAATCGAAGGAAGTTTTCACACAGAAGAAAAGATCTGTCATCTTAGTCCAGTAGAAGAAGATCTCACTCAGATCAGGCTTTGCATCGAACCCACGACCCCATGTGCATCACCAAGAACTGAGTTTGTGTTATCAGGAAAGAATATCGCACAGAACATGATGGCAAGAGTAGATCCTACGTTAAGAATGCATGTCTTCCATGGAGCGGGGATAGAGGATCCCGAACAACATTTATTTATTTGTGAGACAATATGGATTGTGAATAATGTCCAAGATGATGATGAAAAGTTTACACAGTTGGAAACAACATTCATAGATCACGCATGATTATGGTACATGAAATATCAGACTACAACACCTGTGGGACAGACTAGAACCTTGGCATATGTAATTCAAACTCTATTGAAAGAGTTCTAGAAACCTAAATCCCAGTCGCAGTGCATAATATATTTGAAAGAGATCAAGCAGATAATAAATGAATTAGTGTGGGACTACGATCAAATATCTAAGATACTGAAGGATCGGCTGACATTCCAAATTCTAGATAAATAACACAGAGAGTGGTTTATTGCAGGACGGTTTCCCCATATACGCTTCCCTTTGACACAGCAAAAGATCATGTCACAATCGGAATCCTTATAAATTGAAATGAAGTTAGAAGCGTCCCTGGTAGGAAAAAGTGGTGCGGGGATGGCCCAAGTGCAGTCATAGTTAGCAGCGTTGACTATTCAGTTGCAGGATCTTGCGAAAGGAAAAGAAAAGCGCGAGGAGGTCTGGTGCACCACATGTAGAACAGAAGGACACCACAAGAATGAATGTCCATATTTTCAGTGATATTTGAATACATGAGCTCTGAATCCACTGGGGTTATGGTGTGAGATTTTTAAAATGGTGGGTCACCACCCTCATAATTTTTCGTCAATGCAGAAGTACCAGAATACTGCGAGAAATCAATTTTGTAACTTTTGCAAATATGTCGGACATGAAGAGAAATATTGCCGTGCATTTGATTTGATGAGAGAGTGCACTATAGAAGCGTATAGAGTCCAAGGAGAAGAATCTGAAGGAGGAGCACCAAAGTATAATACTCCACGATGTTATAATCAAGCAAGAAGAGGAGGGTTCAGAGGTTGCGAAAGAGGAGGATTCGACAGAAGTAGAGAACCTATTATATGTTATAATTGTAATCAGCCAGGACATTTAGTGCAAGACTGTCTGAATCCCTACATGACATGTACATATTGCATAGCACTAGACCATGCAACAAAGGATTGTCCACGGTTGATTTCAAAATGGAAAGAAAAGAGAAACGTAAATGCACAGATGAACGCAGCAAAGGCGCACGACGAACAACCTAAGATAGAAACGGTTACGCGTGGAGGATCCACCAGTGGGTAAGGAAAGCAACAAAGCCTCAACCGTTGTTTGACCCTAGAAAGAAGAAAGAGATGTATATGCAAGCAAGGAAGGAAGTAATAAGAGCATATTAGATAGCATCAAATTTGACCATGCCACCTTTGTATGATAGACCTTCGGTATATGATGTGTCAATAGTCTATGATCATTCAGAAAGGCAAGTTGACAAGGTAAGCACTTTGAATAGTTTTCTGAAAAGTTGTTTAGAGTTAATGAAATATGAATCTGGTTTGAGTATGTTGCGCAGAATGATTGACCATTACACCCAAGAGAAAGAGATACATGTCGCATAGAGAGTAGCTAATGAGGTGCAACGTAAAAAGAGAACGAATAGGGAGTTTCAAATCAATGCGCAAACAGGAAACTACGACATGGACAATATTATTTTGTATTTAGGTTATGATGTAAATGTCATCCCGAGGAAGACTTGGGAGATGATGGGCCAGCCGAAGTTTATTTGGTTTCCCATTCATTTTAGGTTATCGAACAAACATAAGATCGTCCCAATTGGAAGGTTGACATGGTTAAGTGTTAGCATTGATGGAGTGCGCATCATGGTCGATTTTGAAGTGGTTGAAATAGTGTTATAACCCTAAATTGCACCATACATGCTTACCTGGCATCAGGCCATCTCA
Organism: Picea mariana; assembly: GCA_032191745.1. Taxonomy (NCBI): domain Eukaryota; kingdom Viridiplantae; phylum Streptophyta; class Pinopsida; order Pinales; family Pinaceae; genus Picea; species Picea mariana. Next base: position 8,993 of record JASDQU010170575.1, on the reverse strand, counting down.
GATCCCTTCTTTGTTAAATCACTGCTGAATAACTCTTTAAAAAAACCTCTTTTATAAAGGCCCACGTGCCCTACTCTATTACTGCACACATGTACATGCTAACTGACCTAAAACAGCCCACGTGGACCGACAAAAGCACGAAAAAAGGAAAGTTGTCAACGGAACACACAGCTCTGGGTGAATTAACTGAAACTCCGGGCCATGCATGGCCAAGGGTTCATCCAAATACCTAGCTTCTTCTAGCCTATAAAAGAAGGGCTAGGGGTCCCATTTGAAGAAGGATAAAGATAGCAAAGAAACTCTGTCCATTTGCATATTCTCATTGTCCCAACCCTTTAGCCATCCTTGTGCCAGAAGAGATACTAAGAAAAGAAGTTGGAGGATAGTTGAAGAGAAGCCTATGATCAGGTTCACGGAGCGGTGGTCGATCTCGACTTTTTGTAAGTTGACTCATTCAAAGCAATAAAGAAAATGTTTTTCCCATCCCAATTCATGAGTTATTCATAGTTTGTTAAGTACATGTTTGAATCTCTAACCTGTTAGTCTATAGGTAAGATGCATGCGTAGTTGTTGCTTGTCTTGTATGCAGGTCAGCTTTGGAAGGAGAATTGCAAACAAGTAATCAAGTGCGACAAGGGATCGACATTGAACGCCTGGACCAAGGTAGGTTGATCTAGCCATGTATTTACTAAAAGGAAATGGGATTTAAGTCTGGGGACGAAGGTAGAAAGTAGATTTTTTCTTGGTCATATCTGCATGCAAAGCATAACCCTATTTGCTAGTCCGTAAGGAGATTTCCCTCACAACAGAATTGGCGACCATACTGGGGAGATCTCTAGGGTTCCTAGGAATTTTATTTGTTTTTGGGTAGTTTTTAGAAAAAGACTGGTTTTTCTTCCCTGTTTTTTTTTAGTTTCTGCAAAGTCTGAGATAGCAGAGAGTCTAGTTTACCATACCAGCTTTCTCTGTTATTTGTTTGACTGTGTTTGTCGAGACTCACAGAGGTACATGTGGCCTGCATAAGGTCTACACGCGTGTACCCGCGCCCTACTCTCTTACAGCCCGCATGTGAACGCTAGCTGAGGAAGTAGCAGTAGCGTGTAGAGTCCAGAGAATTTTTGAGGCAGTCATCCTCTTCCCTATCAGAATCAGACATTCTCATAAGGTTTTCTAGGATTCTTTCTATGTCTTGGTTGTTTGCAGTCTTGTCTCGGATTGGTTTGTTTCACAAATTTTTTCCTTACATTGTTTGTTTTTTCTGTTAAAAAGAGTGTCCAAGCCTTCAAGGGATCTTGGTTATCAATATCAGTGGTCTCTTCCTGGTTTGGGTTGTCTGTTGTTATTTTTTCTCAGAGTTTAGAGATACACGCAGCCTGTACAAGGTCAGCCCGCGTGTACACGTCCCCTGTCTCTATACAGCTCGCGTTCACGCGCTTGTTGTTGGATCAACAGTAGCATGCTTGTACAGGATAATTTTTGTTGAGGATAAGACAGTCATCATTTCCCTTGATGAGAGTTATACCTCTCAAGTGTTTGAATCTCTGTCTTAGCAGTCAGTAGCTTAGGATTAATCTTACCCTTAGCTTGCTTTTTCTTATTTAAAAGTTGTCATAAAAAAGAATTTTTTAGGGTTTTTAGACAAGTGTGAGAGTCATTTTTTTTTAAATTGCTAGTGTGTGATTTCTTGAAGTGGTTCTTTACGATCTGCGATTAGGTCAAAATTGTTTTTCTTGGTTTTTACTTGTTAGTATTTTTCCTTTTTGCTTTATCAACATTTAAATAAAAAAAAAATCTTTTTCATTTTCTTGTTTGGTTGAAGAGTGTGTTTATGCATTATTAGCTAAGGAAAAGTCGTTTATTTCATAATTTTTTGCAGTTTACTTAGATCATAAGTAGCTTGTAGTCAAGTGAAATTTCTTTTGAGTTTGTTGTCCAAAATCTTAGAAAATTAAAAAAAAAAAAATTGAAAAGTTGTTGAAATTTTGCATTAAGTAAAAGTTTTTTGTTTCCAGTTTTTTATTCATTTTTTGCTTTCGTTTTTTACACCTCATCAGTTTCACTTTCATACCCCTTGAAATAAGACAAAGCCATAAAATTAACGTTAAATCTAAAATTTATTAGACTTCTATGTTTGTAGGGTTAACCAACTAGTTCAGGGTTAGGGCCTTGAATTAGGTTGGAGAGGAAACTCTTCAAGGCCATTTAAAATCAAACATTGGAGTCTGAATTAGGGAGTGTCTAAGTCCAGTATCGTGAAATTTATCCGGGACCTCCCTCTAACACAAGGAATAAACACGAGGTCACGTGCGGAAAGGTAGCGGAGATAACCCCTCCAAAGTTGGACCAATCGTAGTGGAGAACACATATAGAGGGCTTGTTTTGGGATTCCATCGATTGCATTTGCCACAAGGCTTCATGGGTCTCGAATCCGTTCGAGGTCCTCAGTTGTCTTCCAGACCACTTGCTTTCGATACCCTTGACATGTTTCGGGATCAATACTCTGTTCATTGTGGTCTACCCGACTTTCAACTATACCCGCCTGGTGATTGTTCGTGCGCTGGCAACCTAGTTGCCTATCTTTTTTAGGGACATACACAGGTGACAGCGGGGGTATACCGCAGTACCTAGGACAGACATCGGGCCACCCTTTGCAGAGTATACCCGGAGGGTTCTTCCGTGTTCGAGTTTCACTTGCACCGGTAAGTTGCTCTAGTGTTGGTTGTTGTAACTGTTCTTCCAATTAATTTAGTGTTTGTCTGTCTTATCTTCTAGGGACTTTTTTAGTGTGTGTTACTTTTGAACGTTTAGACTACCCTAGAGTGTCTTTGATATTCTCACACAATGGAGGATCACGAGCTCTGTTGGTCACGAAGGCTTCTTGGCCTGCCGCCAGTTACACTGGAGCCACCCTCGCCACCATTAAGGCGAAAGCTAGACCAACAAGGGTCTTTTGAAGCGACCGGGTTACAAGCAATTGTGCCCGACCAACACCCGGAGGAATCGACCGTTTTGGACCTTGAAGCAAATGCTCTTGGCCCAGTTGAAACCCCAACCACTGATTTCTTAGCACCTTTCATCATACCAATTCAATTTTACGAGCGCCAAACAGTGTTGCACACAGTAATGGAAACAAATGTTGTTACTCCCTCTGGGAATTCTTCAATTCCCACTACGGTTGTCACCACGGGAGAGTTTTCACCTCCTAACCCACCTTCATCAGTCCGAGCCACCATGGTATTGAACGCTTCTACATCGCACAGTGGTCCGATCCCGTCTTTGGTAGCGGCCACAACCCCTTTCACACCAAGTGCGATGGGCCCTCCGTTCTCATACGGGATGCCTAGTTCGGGTACAAGTCCTATACTTTCCTACTCCACTTTACAGACTTCAAGTCTGGGGGCAAGAAGCTCTAGCGCTCCTCTGCAAGGTCAAGTGGGGGGCACTCCTGCTCCTTTTAACACTTTCCCTTACGAAGGAGGTCATATCCCTCCTTCGTCCCCTTCACTTGGTGGCTCGCATCAGCTATCCGTCAGGCAACCTACATACCATAGTTTATTTGAAGCAAGGAGTCAAGGACCACCTTCGCATAACATGTCGGTAGGTTCGACACCGTTTTCTTTGGCCAGAACGTTTGGTAACAACGCCTTCTCGTCAACTGCCTTCCCGACTGGGGGCAATCCCAGTTTTGGACAAGCTATTCATGTGCAGGGTACTATTCTTGCACAGGGGGCAAACCCAGGAACTTCTTCCACGTCAGGGCCTTGGAATTCTTGGCAGAGATCCGTTCCCTCGTCCGGAATGCCGATCTGGGGTAATTCTTTCCACAATCAATGGAACCTCGGACAAACTATTATGCCTATCCCCACGGGACCGACATGGGGCAACCCTTCCCAGAGTCCTCAGAATATAATGCATGCCCAACCATCTATGTCCTATTTGGGAAATCATCCGATGATGTCTCCACATATGCAAAATCCATACGCTGGCCAGGGCCATGGTTTCTACCAAAATCCGGGCAAGCAACCAAACTTTTCCTGGCAACCTAGTGCCAGTCAAACTCCAAGCCCCTTTTTCCCAGGTTATCACCAACAACCCAAACTACCCTTCCTGGCGACTTTGCACTTGCCAGATTTGACAAGGTTGTTGAATGACCCTATTTGTCATGATCTGCGTTGGCCTCCTATGCCGACGAAGTTGCCTTCGGACATTCCAAAGTTCGAATCCAAGCCTAATGAAGATCCAGGTGATCATGTGACTACCTTCCATCTTTGGTGCTCATCTAACTCATTAAAAGATGACTCCGTATAGTTGTGATTGTTTCAACGTACTCTCATTGGGAGTGTCGGGAAATGGTACATTGAGCTTGATCGCTCAAGATACTCTTCTTTCGGTGAGCTGGCAATGGCTTTCCTAAACCATTTCCAGTTACCTGTGAGATACGACGCTGGCACAAAGCTGCTGGCCAATTTCTAACAGATGACAACAGACCATATCTCTGATCACATTAGAGAATGGAGACGTCGTAAGAGTCTAATTAAGGTGTCAGTCCCACTAGCATTCCTGCTCGAGTGGTTCCTTGAGTCTTTGGTCCCGCAGTTATCCAAAGATGTCGCAACATCGAGAGTATTCTCCAAAGAAGACACCATCACGAGAGCTAAACAATTTGAGCTCATATATTCTCAGTCCGGTTTATTATACAACATCTTGTCAGATGTGCCACGCTCAATACTGGATAAAACTAGACAGAGAGTTGGACCACATGCCGATGGTATTGTTGGTTCAGCACAAACAAAGCCCATTGAGCAATTGACGAAGTAGTTGCAGCAGTTATCTATACAACACACAGCAACCAACCAAACTACTACTTTGGCTGCTCCCCCTACCAAAACGTCGGAGGTACACACAGTACAATTGACTAACCCAAAGGCCACCCAGTAGCCTGATGGAAAGAAAAAACAACAAAAGAAAGGTAAGGGGGATAAAAAACCTACCGATAATGCTGGCGGGGACAACACTGAGAAACGGAAGGTGAGGTAACCATGCAACTTGTGCACGGAAGACCACCCGACCCATCTATGTCATCGGCTTGCAAAATCCCAAAAGTTTGTGACGCAGAAACAACAAGTTGTGTTGACTAATCCATTTCAACATGGGCAAAATCTAACCCAAGCCTCTGCAAGCACGGAAGGGGCAGCCAAGACCCCTCTCCGCCTGCGAACAACCCCGCATCCGCAAACGTATATATGGTGAGGGGTGATGCTTTTATATCGACTAAAGCGCATGACTACAGTAAACCAAACACTTCTGAGAAGGGTAAAGAAGCTGAACTCCCATCTCTTCCTCTACATATTGAGAAGACGTTGGGCAAAACAATGACACACATTCCCAAAGGTGCATTTAAAAAATATTCTCATAACCCAAACGCAAGGGCCGCCCAGAACTACTCTGTGGTGGAAGATTTATCACAAACCCCTTGTGCGATGTCCACTTTGGAGGTCCTCCAAAGCTGCCCTTCCCATAGGAAAGCCTTGTTAACCGCTTTAGGATCAATCGAGACTTGTAATCCGGGTACAATCATGCTGGATACAACCGACTTAAAACCTCGTCTACATTACCACGTAGCATTTCAGATAGTTGTGGCTTATCCCACGAAAACTTTTACTCGAAATATCTTCCGCACGGTGGTTGATGAGGACGCCTCGACATGCGTTATGCCGTTGGCATGTTGGAAGGTCGTTGGCCTGCCCGTTTTGTCTCCGTCACCTACTCTCCTCACCTCTTTCGATTGTCGTTCGTTCCGACCACATGGTATCGTTCCTTCTTTCCCCGTGCAGTTAGGAGGGAAGGTCGTGTGTGTCGAAGTAGAGGTATTCGATGCTCCCCTCGACTATAACCTCTTGTTAGGAAGGATTTGGACTTATGCCATGCAAGTTGTGGTTGCTACAGTTTTCCGAGTCTTGTTGTTTCCACACGAGGGCCGGATAGTGAGTATCGATCAATTGTCCTTCTCCAGACCTGACCCTACTTTGGGGACATCCATGGTCTCGATGATTGATAATCCTCAACCAGGTGTCGTCAACGTAGGGGTTGGTTTGTGGCCATCTTTGATGGGTACCTTCGATTACCCACCCCCTCAAGGCGATATCAAGTTTATATCCAATCACCGTAAGGTTGAGATTTTTCAAGTTTCGTCGTTCCGCACGACTTACTTCGACGATCCATGGGCACTTCCTTCCCCATCGGCCACGATGGATGAGACAGACCACCCGGGCATGTCCATGCCCTTATCCGCAGCTAAAGTAGCGTACTCCTTAGTCCAGCAAACTTCATCCCACACTGATCCAACTCCTGCACAAGAGTTAGATCCACTTCTAGAGCTTGTTTGGGCTCAGGGTTCTCTCGCTCACATCGATTCATTGGACTTGGTCTTGCCTTCTGATGAAGCAATAATTGAAGCAATGACTAGTTCGGATAAACCTTGGGAAGATCTTCATCATAGATCATACTTCCTCCTAGAGTTAAGCCGAATTGAAGAAGGAGAATTCACCGTGACTATGACGGGAGATCGGTCTTGTCCTGTTAATCCCTTAGCTACACATGAG
>JASDQU010170574.1:24306-35502 GCA_032191745.1 Picea mariana | reverse complement strand
TCCCCATATCATCTCATGCACTTACATGACCTAGATTGGTCTTCACCTGGAAACATCCCACATCTAAGGAGAATTAGCCCAATATGACGTCCTAAAACCCTCTCCAAACCTGGCTTGTAGAATAGCATAACGTCTTTGAGCACTTGACTGGGAAAGGGGGGTTTTATGCACATGTTTAGATAAACCAATGACCAGCATATCCATCATCCACCAAAAGAGTCCAAGAAAACAATCGCATAAGAGCATCCTCACAAATAGGTGAATCGACCCAATCATCAATTAATTGCCCAAAGGCCTTGACATGAGCACAAGCATCATCACCATATTGAAAATTAAGCACATTGTCAAGAACATCTTCAAGTATATCATTAGGATAACCAACTATTTCTGAAAAATCAAAAGGTTTTTGAAGGTCGCTCATTGAAAAAGAAAAATCTGAGACCCAATATATTACTAAGGATCCGACGAAAAGGGAAACATGCTAAGTTCATCCACAAACTTTTTCAAGTTCAAGGATGAAACCTAACAAGCCCTGAGTTCCTTCTTGAAGAATACCCTGTCAAATTATTTTTTAAAGTGGAGTCGCCAGATGACCAAGTTTATCAACAAACAAAAGCATCAGACAAAGTAAAAACAAGAAGGAAAGCAAAAGTTAGATTATTAAGCTGGAACAAGAATTGGATATCAGTGAGTGCTTCTTCTCCAAGAATTTCAAGAAGCCCACAAAGATTGCTCCTTGTAGTATACCCGATAGATTTGTTCAATGGAGTCGCCACTTGGAAAAGAATCACACGAAATCAACCAATGCAAGTTCAAATAATTTTTTAGTTCTTAAAAAAAAGTTAAGTCGTTTTGACCAAGGATAAATGACTTATCCCCGGCAACGGTGCCAAAAATGTTGTCGTCCTTATACACACTTGCAAACGTGAGCTAAGTCTTGCTCACTTAGTGTGTCCTCAGAGGCACAATGCCTAGGTTCAAAGTCCATGCTGTCACTTTGACTTGAACCTCTTTCGTCTAGGCTAACTCCTAGGGAAGCCAAGGGGGGTAGACCCTAGTTACTAGATGAGATTAAGAGTTTAATGTTCTAGGAGTTGGTTTTAATTGGTTAAAAGGTCAGGAGGAATCTATCCTATGATGTTAAGCAACAAATGCAAGATGCAATTATCTAAGTATGAAAGTCAGACCTTTTCCTAGGGCAACTAAGACTAGTGCCTAAGATTGGGCAAGGGGTCAACTAAGTTAAGGGGATGTTCGTTACAAGATAATTACAAGTTACCAAGATTACAAATTATAACAAGATAGATACAACTAGATACAAAGAATATATCAGATACAGAGCTACCTTAGACTAGATACAAGATATACAAGAGAATGCTTAAGATGTACAGATTAAGACTAAGCTAAATACAAGATATACAATATACTAACACGTTTATTCGCATGTGCAGGAAGTAAAGATACTCAAGATAAAACAATCATCAACACATGAAGCCAAGCATGCTCACAACAGATAGAGTTCTGTTGGACTGCTTATCAATGGCAATAAGATGCAAAGCACTCAAGACCCAGTCAAGAGAATGCCTCCAGATGGATGCACACTTCTTGAAGGATCACACCACAAGTACAAGAATTAAGGATAGATGAAAAACGTGGAAAGCCAAATATTCCAAATGAAAGATGTAACCACTTAAGCGATTATTCTACAACACAAAAGATAACTTGAATGTAAATTGAGAGACAATGAGATCAGTGCTTGCAAGTGTAAAATGTGAATTGCAGGTGTTGTAGACCTAGGATTAAACTACGTGGTTAAGTGTGATGTAAATTTTAGCCCTATCTAAGTGTCAACCCAAAAACTCTCCTCCCCCACTTACCAAGTGACTGTTGGATGCTCAAGAAGTGAGGCAACAAGGCCTACCCTAGCTTCACAGGTCAACCCTAAGATCAAAGTACTCCCGGAAAGGACGTCGCACACCGTGAGACCGTCCTCAACCTAGCACCTTCTGTTGCCTTCCTCCGACCCCGTTTTAAATGGCGAAGATGGTGAGTTAAGGTGTCCTTAGACCTACCCAAGTCTAATTAGTGTATTTTAGACCTACGAGCTAAGTGTTGCGAAGTGTCTGAATGCTTGTAGCTTGCCCAATAATGCAAAATTGTTGAAACTGAAAGATAAGAAGGTTGATGCCTTTAAACAATGGAATTGCAAAATAAGTTCTTAAATGTTGATTTGTTGCATGTGAGTATTAAGAACTGAAGGTGTCGATTCTGAAGGCTAAAGCCTTTGAAGCACAAGACTGCAAGTTAAATTGCTTATAAAAGATTAGATTGCATATGAAACATAAAGCAAAACATATAACTTGCGGAAATTTAAAATGGTTAATTATCACTTGGAGATACCAATACTTGCATGCATGTATTAAAATATAGATCTAAGAGCGATTATTGCATGTGAAATAAATGACTGAAATGAAATATTAATTAACCAGTTATTTGATGCATGTGTGTTGGATTAAGATTTAACAATTAGAGATTGTATGCAAAGATCAATGAATGAGAAGTAGAAAAGGAAAACCACAATGCCTCCACGGGCTCTAAGCTAATTAGTTATGTTGGATCTACTCTAGATAAATTTCCTTTAAGCATGTGTGTAGATATCAACGATTAAATTAGCTAAGCTATGAACTGAAAAAAAAAAAGGAAATCTAACTAAAGAATGCAAAGTAAAGACTCAAAAATAAAGGAACTGCAAGCCACTTGGGTACAACTCCTTGGGCTTGCTTTTACAATGATTTAGAGTAGATCGGGAAGAAGAAAATGTTACCACAGTGAAAGGAGTTGTTGGAGGGTGTGTTGTGCATGTAATTTGGGCAGCATGCCCTCTTGTCCTGGCAATAATCTACAAAAATCAGCAAGCTATTGCTTGCTGATTTGAGCTGCAACACACTCGAGAAAGTTATGGAATTTTTGTTTTTTGGGCAGAAATTCCTTGCATACAAAACCAGAAAGTTATATGATTTTAGGTGACCTATCTAAAGATATTAGCTACTAAAATCAAGAATGAAGAAGGTGAATAATATCAGAAATAATTTGGAGTGTAAGTGAAAAGCAAGGGTAAATCCGTGCTTGGACCTATCCCAATGTCCTCTCCTTGAAGTGTCCTGCAAAGCTTAAACAGAATGTGAGACAAAAATAGATAATGATTGCATATATTGATAATCAAAACTAATTTCAATCATTAGTAAATGCAAATCAAATAAGCTAGCAATTATACAATCACTAAGCTTAGTTAAGTAAACTAATTTACCCAACAATCTACCTATAATCACACAAATATTTAAAACCAAATGATTTCACCTCATATGCATGTAAAGAGCCCAGACAAATCTCGAGATCCTTGAATCCTCCAAAGCATTCCCTTTTATTATTCAAATGGAAGAAGTTGTAGCAACTAATTGCTACAAGTTCTTCAAGAGCAACACCAATGAAGAAACGTGACAATAATAATGAGAGAGAGAGAGAATGGGATGGTGAGAAAATAGTAGCATAACAGTGCAATAATGAAAGGTAAAGAATGAGGGAGTGAGGGGTCTCTCAAATAGCTTGAGAAGCCAAGGAGACCCCTCTTGGATCTTCAACACTTGTCAAAGATCCAAGGTGAAGACAACTCAATGAGGAAAGCAACCAATGAGATGAAGAGCTTTTAGGGTGAGGGGAATGGAAAGTGGATGAGGAGAAAGCAAGGGATGAGGGCAAATTTGGCAAGTGAGGGAGTCATACAAGATTAAGGGAGAGACCCATGAATTGCTTTAAAGGTGAGTTTCCATCCAAGTGAGGTGTTTCCATCCTTCTTCAAGAGTGAGGAGGTAAGTTGCCAAGAGAAGCGTGAGCTTTCAAGGGGAAAGCGTGAGGTAGCAAGGGAAAAAGCATGAGTGTGGAGGGAACACTCCTTAAAGGTATGTGATTGGGTAAGGAGAGGCCCCACGCCTCATTCCAAGTGGAACTTTCTAACTTATGCGTGGGGTTTCCTAAACTACGTGAGGCAAAGCGTGAGAGTGAGTTTACGTGAGGAATGTGGAAGGGTTGACTTGGAGTGTGGAGTCCACACTCCTAAGTATGATGTGATTGGGTAAGGATGAAGGGTGTATGAGTGGAGAAAAGGGGCCCACGTTCTAATTAAAAGGTGACTTTCCAATTATTATGTGGGAGTGGTACGTAAGCTTCGAAGGGGAAAGATTAAAAAGGTGAGTTTAATTAAAAGGTGGGTAAGAAGGGTAGATAAGGGTTAGGATAAGTTAGGTGGGTTCCCTCTCATCATTAATTATCATTTACTTCACCTTATTTGACTAACTATTACAAAATTGACATTTGCCCATATCCTGGGTTTGGCAATTAAAATCGTTGTTTTCCGAAAAAACTCCTAAGTGGACAAAAAACCTAGCAAAACTTGTCTGACAGAGTTGAAACTTGGTCCACGAGTTCAGGGGGTCTCATTATCTTTCTTTTGAGTACAAATACCCCTATCAAAAATCCCGGGACCTAAGTTTTACATTAAATACCCAGAATTAATTAATTAATTCCCAACTAAAAAAACCTAGCTATACTTGACGGAGTTCCGTGAAATTTCACGTGTTGTTTTACATGGTCATTTACAACATTCCTAAACACTAGCTACCTAGGAATGACTTCATTAGAACACCTTTCACCACTTTGGAGGATTTATTGGGTGGGAGTGAAAAACTCAAGGGAGATTAACACGGCTGGTTAGGCCACATTAACCTCCTGAGGATAAAAAACACTCAGTGAAAGGAACTCTCCTAATAAAGAAACCCTAAGGCAACTGACCTAACATGATCCATGTAGACCTATTACATTATAAACCCGCGCAGGGGTATGGTAATCCTGCTTACAAAATTGTGTGCTGGAGAAAAAAATTGCCCTGTAGAACCAATTAGTCTTCGACATGTTTGCATCTGTTGATGCATATCTTCATGGTACATGGAGTTGACCCCCTGGTTGAAGAGGCAGTCAACAACGTCATCATTCAGAGCCTTGACGTCACCCAGTTGAGGCCCCCAGCTTGAGGAAGGCATTGGTTGGCACGTGTGGCAGTTCCAGAGGGGTTTCGAGCCCCAACGTTCCACTTGGAGGGCCAACGTTCCAGCAAGGAAGCTAACGTCACCCTAGGAGGGGCATGATGTCACCCTAAAAAGCTTAGATTAGGGTTTTATTTGACAAATTTATGTAAAATTGGATTTTCTCATGTAAACTGGCCATGTCAGCCTTTTTGACCTAATTTTGTAATTAAAGGTCATTTTCATTGTATAAATAGGGGATTTTCCCCTTGTATTTTATCATCATTCATTCACTCACAAGTGAGGTCTGAAATTTGCACCCTTTCAAGGGTTATTGGCTGAAATTTGAGGCGCACTTCTTGGAGGAGGCTAAATTTGGTGTTTTTTGGCATTTTCTTGGTGGAAGGTCTTCAACTAGGCTAAGTGCTAGATTATTCTTGGTGAATGTAAGTGAATTTCTGCAATTCTTCTTTACTTTGAATGGTTATGGTTCATTTACTTTGCATTTTTCCAAGATTATGAAATTGCTAGCTTAAAACGCTTGGAGATAAAGCACATGTTATTGTCCTTGTCTTAACAACTTTTCACCTACTAGATTATGCTAGAAACCCTACTGCTTGAAGCATTGTGCTAGAACCCTGCCATTGCAACACTCTAGCATCATTTGCTTCATCAAGCCATTGTTTATTTCAAGCTTGAGCTAAAGAAGAAGGAAAACCGCTAGGGCCTAGGGTTACCTTCTTCCTAGTAGCCATTTTCCTTCTAAGGCTTGTTGATTGAAGCCTTGGGTTACCAACACCTCAATCATCATCCTTCTTTGTCCTTAGCTCATACATTATCATGTGTTTCCTTCAAGTTTGCTGCTACAAAGTGACTCCATTAGCCCTAAAAGACACTGATCTAGACCTTGCATTTGATTGATTAATGAAATCAACCCTTAAATCTTTTACCTCAAGCAACCTACTAACCTTTCCTAACCCTAGATTAGAATAATTCACTAACCTTCTTGCTTTTGTTACAAAAGTAAGCTACAGCCAATTATTACAGCAGTAAAAGCTCCTAAAAGCAATTGCAAAAGTTGATTTTTACATTGCCTAATTAGCTTTTGACAACTGCTAGTATATTGCTATTGTTGGGTTATCATTTTTGGTCATTGCAGAGCTTATTGAAGGCATTTATTGTGAAGCTATCATCTTGTATACAATGTTGTTATAAAAATTCTGTTTTCTTCATCTTGCATCAACTTATTGCTTTTATCGACAAGTCCAAGGTTTTATGAAGTACTAACATCAAATTGTACTTGCAAAAGATATTGTTTTCTTGTTGCTTTGTTTTGGGCAGGTACACTCAAGCATCTCATTGCTTCAATTGCTAAAACCTTGGGACTTTCTGATCAGTGTAACTTGTGAGAGGGAACATCTTTCATTGACACTTCAACCTTTGCCTTCTCAAACCCCCAGGTCACCGGGGACGTCTCCCCTGGGCTATCATCCCTAAATAGAAAGAGGTGTCTTATTGAAGTGACAGTGATAGGACAACCTCCTATTATGCCAATTTTCCCTCCTTTAGCCTTTCCCTTTGGGACAAGTACAAATTGTGCGATAACAAGCACCAACTGTAAATCAAGGTGAACTTCCTACGGGGGGCTATTCATGACTTGGAWGGCATGGAATTCRRTGAAAACACTTGAGTGGCCTTTCTTTAGGAGCTTCTCCATACAATGAGAATCAATAATTTAAGGAGAACAAACATGGGCCCGATGAGAGTATGTTGACGACTATCCTTACTGAAACTCGTATAATTCYCTGACATCCATGGTAACAGGTSCCAAAKTGCATAACCATCCTATACTGAGCACCAAATCACATCCTCCCATTTCAATAGAAAACATGTTGGATTTGAGCTTATACCCCTCGAGTTCAAGTTTGACATTCTCACACTTAACCCCACATTTCAACATACCACCATAGACTATCATAATTTCAAAGTTGTGCATTGCATGGACCTAACAGTGGATTTCTTTTACCACTCAACGATAAATAAAATTGTGGGTTTCGCCATTGTCAATTAACACAACCACTTTGCGGTATTCGATGTACCCAATCAACTTCAAGGTCTAGGGAGGTTGAAATACCTGATAAGGCATGGAGGGAAATTAGGGGTTCCATTGGTGGCAATGTCTGGGTGGGGTTCACTTTGGGGAGAAACTGTAGGTTCTACTAATTCCACATCAAGGGAGATTTCTTTGTAGTTTTCCATGGGGTGGTCAGGTTGGGACACATCAATTTGAATTAATGTGTGTTCCTGACATTTATGCCCTTGAAAATAACTCTCATCACAATTATAGCAAAGATTGAGGCATTGGCATTCTACCATTTTTGTTGGGAACAACTTGTGAACTTTCAATGGCTAAGAAGGAGGTGAAATGGTTGTAGATGCATAGGGGGGAGAGGGCAGGACATAAAAGAGGGATTTTTGACTTGTGCATTTACAATTGTTTGTGCCTCTAGAGCTAGTTGAGTGGCCTCCAACAATGTAGCAAGATGCTACATTATAACTTGTTCTCTAATTTCCTCCTTGACACTATTGATGAAGCAATCTTTAAAAAAGGAACCAGTCAGGGATATTGTGCGGATTGCCAATTGCTCAAAAACCACTATAAAATCTTCTATTGTTCATGTTTGGTACAACTTGGTTAATCTACCCAACTAGTGATGGTCTCTATCAAAAGGAGCGTAGATGGTTGTCATAAATTGGCTCCAAGCAATGTAACCTTCATTGGATTTCTTATGCCATTGCCACCATTGTCATTTTTCTATATCTAGGTATAATACTCCCACTCTAAGTTTCATCATGTCATCAGTTATTCCATCAAGGGAGAAATAGTGTTCCATATGGGTAACCCAACCGGTTGGGTTAGACCCATCAAAGTTATTCATATATACTTTGGGATATATGTGCCACATATTGTGTTGAGTTATGGTGAAGTGTGAGTTGTGGCTATGGCCTCCTCCATGGAGGACTCGCCCCTTTCAAGTTGCTCTGGTTAGTCCAACTAAATACCTTTGTGTTTGTTAAGGAGAGCTAATTTGTTGTAGATGCCTTACATATTACCTTCGAGGTTATCAATCTTAGACTCAAGTTGGATGACTTAGGAGCCGATATTGGTCTCGAGCTTTACTTGAAGTCAGTTGATCCTGTTATCTAGCTCAATGATCTTGGAATCCATCAATGTCGACCTGTTAGCACAGTTTTCCACACTCAAAATGAATATGAATAACGCAGTAAATCAGCGAACAAAAATCTATAAAACTTTTAGGAGAAACTGACAAAGTATCACTGGCAGAACCCCACTCCGTATAGGTTAGTGCTTTCCAACCTCAGGGGGGTGTCCCTAGGAGCTCTTGCGCTATCTTCAACCTGTAAATATGCACTAAAAAATAATATAACAAGAGCAAGAAATGGTCTTTGGCCTGTTTAGACAACCCAAAGAGGTTACAAAATTTGATTTTATAAATAATCGTGGAATCCCTACAACGTTAGCTTTAAAGAGGAATGGAAAGAAGGAGATTGAAGGCGCTATTAAATGGTAGATTTTACCCAATATAAAAGCTAAATAACTTCTAAAAACATTGCATAAACATCCATCAAAATACCAACAAACTATGAGAGCTCGATACAAGCACAACAAAGCTTTATTTTTGCATTCACCAAGAGGCTGGTTGCACCAAAGAGACAAACACAAAACCGGTATAGTGATGTTCCTTGCACAAGAATGTAGAAGCTAGAAGAAAGAAAGGAGAGAATGCAAGAGAGTATGTTGTTGTTGAAGAAGATCCAACCCCGATACAATGGACAAACTCTGCTTATAATGAACCATGAGGGCGCATTACTCATGCAAGACTCCTCCTCTAACCATGTGCACTAGTGAGTGAAGTGAGGTGATGTGGCCATGCGCCTCATGTGATGTGGAGTAGTGTCCTCGTGTGCTAGTTCCACCTGGAGAGAAAGAGTAATGAGCCTTAGTTGAGTGAAGTCGCTCCTCTCACATGTGGAGTGATGTAACCAAGTGTCCAGTGACGGTCAATCCAAGTAAAGATGCTCTGAATGGAGAGTGGAGTGAGGTGTCCATGCACCTAAGTTAACTCAATTGAATTTTCCTCGTGACGTCCACCATGCGCCATTTCACTCCCACAACTCATGCATGTGCCCTATCAAGTGGAGATATTTTGAGTTTTACTTATGACGAAGTGAGAGAGAGAGAGAGAGAAAGAGGAAGTGAGAGAAAGAGAGAGTGGGCGCCTTTGTTAACTCAACATGCACCTCATAAACTCCCCCATGCGCCACATCACTCCTAACTCCATGCAATACCATGTTAGATTTAGATGTGCACCCATACTCTATGCACACACACCTCGGGTCCGGTCTAGGTTCTCAACAGTATACACAAAATTACACAATTTGAACTGTGAACATAAACACACTAAGATGTCTAACAACTTAGCACGGTGAAAAGTAAAACACTACCAATTAGATCATGCATAGTACACATGAATTTAATACCCAAAACACTTGTTCTTAAACCTAGAACAATGGCCTCCCGTACTAGGGAAAATGGCCCAATTCTTACACAAAAGAAAAATGCCAAAAGCACTTACAAAACACTGCGAAAACCCTCATCGATTTCTGTGCCCAAATATGGTCAACTCAACTAACTGTAACAGCCCTTTTTCATGTGACTAGGTTGGCTGTAACAGCTATCCAAAGACTGCTCCAAGACTACAGCAAGCCTGCACTCTTCTCAGTTGTTATAGCCCACCAAATATGTTATCTCAGTCCTCAAACAGCCCTCAAATTCTATTGTACCAACCCCTTGTGCCTGCTATACCTATACTAGCCTACTAGGCATTAGCAGCAGCCTTCTCTCTACCAGTCGAGCTCCCTAACACCTCTAGCTGCCTCAAACATTACCCTAAGCCTACGACTAGGCTCCCTTGACTGGTCAAGTCCTTAATCTGCCCTCAATAGCCCTGTGCCTACTTTCCTTGGCTAGTCAATCCCTCCCACCTGTTGTGGTTAGCCTCTCTATAACAGTGGCAGCCTTCCTTGGACCTTAGACTTCCCTATCTCAGCAGGCCAAGCCACCAAGATAGTTGGGTTTCCTAAACCAGCAAGACGAGCCACCAAAATTGTTGTGGCTAGGCTTCTCCTAGGCTGTGGCAACCCCACAAGGCTTGTGGCTGCCTCTTCCACGAGGCTGAACCTTCCACAAACTTACAGTTGCCCTTCCCTTGCCCTAAACACATTCAAACAGCAGAGTTGAGGCCCTACTCGCCCTACTCCATGACTGGACTGAGGTTACCACAACTCTCCACTCAAGAATGAGAATGCACATTCAAATTCTCTCCTTTATATACATCCCTAAGGTTGAGTAAAAGCCCCTAACTTAACTTTAGAAGCCCCTCCACAAACTCAACATCAAAATAGACTTGCATGTGGGTTTGAAGCCCCAACATGTGGGTGTGAAGACCCATCACAAGCCCACAAAGCCCCACACGTGTGAGAATACTCCCGATGCTACCAAAACATCAACACTCCCTCTTAGGGAGGAAGGTATTCTCACCCACTCCAATATCACTTGGAAGTAGCTCTGTCTCCCACGGTGGACACACTACCACAGTTGCTCTCCAATCCATCTGATTGGTTGCTCCCTCTATCACCTAAGTCCTTGCAGCAAGTCATGTTGTATGGCATGGACCCTTCTTGGAAGACATCCTACTCATAGAAGCCTCCTGCTTCTAAGTATCCTGTCATCTCAACCCATGACACCTTCTTGACAGTCTTGGAAGACTCCTCTCTCCCATCTGAACCTGAAGGTAGACTCTCCCTCTGAGTCTGCCGATTCCCTCTAAAGTCGGACTCCCTCTGAGTCTGCACAACCTTCGAAGCTACCTACTCCTATTCACTGTCACTCTGTTACTGTTGGTCATGGCTCGCATAGGCTAGCCCTATCGCCTATACAAGTTGCTCTCTTCTAACTCCAAGAACCATTGTTGTGTCTGAGTTAGATCCTCTAGGAATGAATAACACTTGTCCATCCCGGAACAACATTGCATAGCCC
>JASDQU010170572.1:15261-26835 GCA_032191745.1 Picea mariana | reverse complement strand
TATATTTTAAATCCATTGGAAAATGGTTATAGTGAGAAGAAATAAAATAAATAGATACAAATTTTCTATAACATCATGACCTACTACTATGGTGAATTGGACTTTGTGGCTTTCAAACATACGAGATAGATCGATACTTCAGCTATTAACTTCTCAATAGAAATAACGAGGATCAAGGTTTGTTGTCGTGGAAGTGTAAATGTGGAAATTTTCCATTGAACAAATGTTGTAAGTGTGTTACATACATCAACAATTAAATAGTGAAATGCCCAACAAACAAGGAGAATTAGGGATCGTACTACACTAGAAACAAAGGGACGTTGAAGACATTACTGAATCGAAGATCCTAGCATTCACTCTCATAGGTGCAACCCTGGTCTATTTGAGGGTAGAAAGCAAATACCAAAAGAACCCATTTCGACTCCTTAAGCCATGTGATATTAAGGCTCATGGATTTGAACTATACCATAAATGAAAATTAAAAAAAAAAATTGTATTGAAAAAGAGTTACAATTATAAGAAATAGAATAACTAAATAACAGTTGTACAAATATACAACATGTTAACATTTGTACAAATAGAGAACATGTTGTTATGGTGAATTGTAATGTTGAACGTTTTGAATTTTGATGCTTATTATCTATTGAACATAGATACATTGATATAACTATCTTGAGGACATGTGGACCTACCTATGTACAAAATTTGTGTACGAGTTTATTGTTTATGTTATTAAGGATGCAAGTTATATGATTGTAGTTTGATTTATATTGTCAATGGATAATTGGTTTACATTAATTACCAATTAGTAACATTATAATAGCATGAAAATGGTTATATGGTTATGCATGATCTTGTGTTTTGGTAAACTAAACTATATATTCATGGGCTAAGAGATAGCCAAATAACAATATGTTGTTAAGCATTAATTTGTGATTTAAGTTATATTTGAAATGTTGTTATGATATGTGTGAATGTGAGGGTTTTACAAGAAGCATAATTGCCCAAACTAGTTATTCGATGATGTAGCTCTAAGTACAATAACAATTGCATAGTATGGGCAATGATAGGGTCTTGACCCTAGTTCTATTAGGAGGGGTGGAGGTGTTTCCCACTATTTATACTTTAAAACCTACAGTTGTTGGAGGGTCATGTGAATCCACACTCCCCTAGACGTGTGATAGGGACCACTGATTGCTTGTTGGGGAAGTTAGGTCGATATAGTTGATGCTTCCACTTATGGGTTATATCTAGTGTTAGTTCAATACAGTTAATAGTCCAACATATTGTAGAAGAGGAAAATATAGGATGTAGAAAGTGAAAGTAGGTTAGGGAGGAAGGATTCATTCAGAATTAGTTAAAAACATTGCTTGGGGCTTATATGTGCCACCCTTATTTCCTTAATTGTATACTACTATGTTTAGGATTTTTTTTAATAAATATTAATGAATGATACATCTATTGGCTTTATTATCTTGTATGCTTGACTGCGAACATAAATGAATTATTCATTGTAGGCAATGATTGTTTATTATTAATACATACACAAACATTAGCTATACACATACATTACACATATACAATAGTACAATTACATTATGTGTTAATCTCTAAACTAAATTATTAACTACTTAATTAATGATTTAATGATATTAATACTTTTAACATAGTTAAAATATTAATATTCATTTGTCCTTAACAAAAATTAAACCATTTCTTATATTCTTGGTTATTGCAAGCCTTTAATCATGACGTCTTCTAGCACACATGATGCTCTAGTTCTAGCAAGAACAATAAAACGACAAGATGGAAAATATTTCTTTATTCAATTCATAATTATTTTCCCATCAATTATTCCATTTTCTACTTATCCTCGACCTAATTTTTGCTAGTCATATCAAATATCATACTTTTAACATGAAAAAAACAATTATTTTGCAAATTTGATTAAATATGCTATTTTTCCTCAATATTTTTAATGCATTTCTTGTGAGATGATAAAAGATAGAAAATTATTTCTTTAATTTATATTACAACAATTATTTTGCAAATTTGATTAAATATGCTATTTTTTCTCAATATTTTCAATGCATTTCTTGTGAGATGATAAAAGATAAAAATTTATTTCTTTAACTTATACTACATTGGTTACTTCATAATACCCATCATTCTTTCTTTAGAAGAGGATGTAGCTTAGATTGATACAAAGAAAACAGAGAAAATTAAGAAGTGAGATTCCTATTGAATAATTATCAATAAACAACTTTTTATTTTTTCTCTTTTTTTTCAAAGAAGTTATATAGTCCCACATACTTGGTACATGTCCTCTTGTGATAATAATACCAATTTAATTATATATTAAAAACTTGCAATACATTTTTCTGATGATACAAATGTTTTTAAATGTACATTATTATGTACTAAAACATCATGTTCTAATATGTTATTATTTAAAAATAGACTAGAGAATGTATTTGAGAATGATGTATTGGTCCTATATGGTCCATGTTGTAGTAAAAGTATCAATTCCCCAACTAAAAAACAACATATTCATGATGTTTTCGCTGACAAATATGGACATGTGATAATAACAATAAATGTTGCCAATTATCGAATATCAAAACTCATTCCTTACTTAACACTTTAAAATTGTGTTTGTATTAGAAACTTTGGTCTTTTGAACAAGAGATCACTTTAAAGAGGAGAGGAAAAATATTATATTTTCTTGAACATGAACACCACCATTGATCAAATTGCATGAGTTTGTAGAAACATCCACCTCTGTCTAGACACAACAATATCTACACTAGTTGTATTAGATGTCACTTGCCTAGTTGGATCAATGGGTGCATTTATCACTTTCCATTATCAAGATAACAATCAATTGAGTTCTTCCTAAAAGAGGACCTACTAGGGAAAATAAAATCAATAATAAATACAACATGTCCTAGATTGATCTTAGCATTCTTAGCATTCTTCTATATTATATCCATCTATTCGACCATTTGTTACATGGATTTTACCAAACTTAATAAACCATGTTTTTTCTCTAGTTATTAGCTACATCTCAATTGGTATTATTAGGAATCTTACTCACAAGTGTAGCAACTGTTAGCCTACAAAACTTCTCTAATGTTTCCATTCAAGAATGTAGTTTGCAATTGCACAAAAGGAAGTTTTAGCCTACATACTCAATAATTGAATTTTTTTACATTTTATATGATCAATCCACTAAACATAAATTACAATGTTTTCTTTGATAGCATGATTCAATCAACATTGTTTTATCCCACTATTTAGTTTTTCCTTTAATGAATTTTAAATAAATTCGATTGTTTTCTACATCCTCCAACCCACATATAGATAAAAAATGTTCCACTGACATACAATTGAATGTGTTTTTATTATAAAAATTATTTTCTTACCGCATTTAGAATCTTCTACAAAGATTGCAAGCAATAGAATCTTCTATCAAATTTGTTTAGATAGTGTGATCAAATCCAAGAAAAAGAAGCATTCTTCTATGATAATATCATGGAGTGAATTCTACATATGGACAACAAAAATATCATTTGCATCCTATGCAATCGACAATTGCAACAAATCATCCCAAAACTAACATAAGCCTCTTACTATGAATACCAAAATGATATTAGCCAAACATTGGCTGAACATCAACAATTTCACCTACATAGATATTTTATAGTCTCAATCCAAAAAATTATCCTTGCTTGAAGGAATTGGTAATATCATGTCATTGTTTTACTCTTGTTTGAAAATTTAACGATATTTTTGAAAAAACTACATTAAATTACTATTTCTCTAAAAACAATTTTACTGTTTCTTGACGATGGATCCTGTTGTGGATCTGAAATGTCAACACGTAACAAACAATATTGTGGATATTTTGAACCAACGCGAAGAAAAATATCACCACAAAAATCTCAATCAAACAATTTTACATATGGCATTTTAGCCACTTTGTCTTTCACTGTGTTCTAAAAAAAACATATCTATCATAAATAAATACATTTGTTCTTTGATTCATTAAATCCATGCATGTGTTTTCAATTCCATGTTTCTAATATAGATAAAAAAATCCTTAGGTTTATAGAACCTAGAACTAAGCCTTGGTTGAATTACTATTTCTTATCAAATCCAAAGACTCTTGTCTACATATATATTATTTAAAGTTGCTTCTATAATTGTACAAAATACATTATCATTATAGTATTTTGATCTCTTAAATTATTATTTTGTACTTTGTGCATTGAGATATTTTAGGCAACTTGCTTGGAATGTTGTCAAGAGTGTATTTACCAACCAAAATTGACCTTTATTTTGTTAGGATATTTAGACACTTAGGAGTTAGTTAAGATCAACTTGGTCTAATGTGTCATTCGGTAAAAGTGTGTTTCTTTAGTATGCATTAGTATGCATTTGTAGTTGGGTAATCCAATGGTCACAATATGTTCCCGACATAGAGTGATTTGAAGGATTATATTCTCCTCAATCTTAGCAACTACATTGATCCATGGATTAACGCTTGATTGGTCCATGATATATATTTAAAGAGCATGGAGTGTCATTTTTTGATGATCTTTTGTGATACAATATCTTGTAAATCTCTTTGTAACCTTTTTGTTTCGCATTAATAAATTGCTCCAAGTGGTCATGCTGGTCAAGGCCGTGGATGTTTCCTTGTATGGGTTTTACTATGTGAAAACATCGATGTGTTGATATTTGATCTGTTTTTTTTAGTGATTAATGAAGGTGTTCATTCTCTGTTGGAATACTCTTGTTGTCGAACATGGTATCTAAATGCATTTGAAGACCCAATCTCATTATAGATCAAGATTGTGAAGTTGTGTTCCCACATATCTAGTTTCTACCATTTCCATATATTTCTAGACTGAGAGGACTGTTCCATTTCCTCCGGAGTTCCCATTTTAGTCAGGATATTTTTTCATTTCACTCAAAAAGGTTTATGTTTTCTCAAGATATTACCATTTCAGTTAGATCTGGAGGTATAAAGCCCATATATTCCCCTTTTAAAATTTTTGTAGAGATAATTTTTTATTTTTTATTTTTTTTATTTCTCATTTGACACTCTTTTATATATGTGTATTGTCTTTTCCTTGCACCCTGTGTGATCATGTAAAATAATAAACATAGTGGAAAGTATTTTTTTTTATCTATGTATTCTCTTTGTCATGTGCTCTGTGTGATCTCGGTAAATCATAAACAGAGGGGAAATTTGCATTTTACGGGTAAGCTAATAGAGATATAACCCTTGTTGTCGTCGAGGAGAAACATTTTTTCTTATGTGAGAATATTTTTTATGATCACACTCTCCAGGACTATCTTCAAAAACAAAAATTCTCCTTCTAAACAATACATTGTGTTTTGCACTAGCTCACTTGGTTAAGAGTTTCTTTATTAATTAAGAGGTTGTGAGTTCAAGTCTTTATTTTGTTATTTTTTTTGAAAAGTTTCATGAATTCATTGTAAAGTGCATTTGACTTAAGTTATAAAAGTGAATCACTATTAGATAACTTTAATATTTTAAGTTATTTTGGATCAAATTTCATTTACAAAGTAACTTCATTGTAAGAGTGTTTCTCACTTATTCTATAAAAGTGGGTCACTTCATAAGTAACTTATTTAAAAAATGAGCTTATAGGCACAGTTAGGAGGAATATCACCATGTGGACTAACTTCTAGTTTCCATGTGGCTCTTTGGTTACCATTTATTCTTTTTTTCAAAATGGCATAACTTTGAAGTCCATTTTAAATGTTTCTTTCTTTTAAACAAACTGTTTTTCGAGATCTTTTCATCCAGATTATCATTTTCGTTATTTTTTTGCATATTTTAATATGGAATCTCCCAATGATATTTTTCTTACCAATACCAACTACTTCCAATGGAAATCATATATGGAGGATTTATTAATAAGTAAAGGACTATACTGGATCACCTTTGAAAAAGTAGATGAACCCACTGATGATGAAAAGTATGCCAAATGTATTAATAGGAATGACAAAGCCTGTGGACTAATCCAAACATAGATCTCTCTTTATTTAAGGTTTGACCTTCAAGGACTTGATTCCCCTAATAACGTTTGGGAAAATATTGAAGTTTTTTTTGGTAAAAACAATATTATTCGAGCTCACTTGTTCGAACATCAGTTAATGACTTTAAGTCGAAATGTTTTTCCTTGCATTGAAAATTACTTGTCTAAGTTCAAAACACTTAGACGTTTGTGTATAGAATGTGAACTATATTTGTTGGAAGATCGATGCATATATGTTGTTATTTCTAATCTTGGTAGTGCATATTATGTTTTTGTATCTACCTTTTATGCCACAACAAAATCTCTAGGGACTTCTTATTAAAATCCCTCTCTTGAGTCCTTTTTTTATGCTTTGATTCAAGAGAATGATAAGATTCTACAACTTGGAATGATTAGCAATACATATATATCTAAGAAATCCTTAGTAGTTCAACAGAAAGATAAATATAAAATTCCTAAGAAGAAACACCCTCACCACAAAAACAAGCCAAACAAGGGTCCCAAAGCCTCTCAGCTAGCTTCTGCTCCTAATGGTGACAAATGAGCAAAATATAAAAGTAAGAAGATTGACAGACATTGCAACTTTTTTGGGAAAAATGTTGATGACGAGTCCAAATGTTTTAAGAATATGACATCTTTAGAATAAATGATGAATAAGAACAACATTAATATTGATTCTTCTTCTTCTTCTTCTTCTTCTTCTTCTCATGGACATGCAATTTCTACTTCTGATTTCTCCTTCAATGCAACTTCTATTTCTTCTTATGATGAATGGATTATTGATTATGGAGAGTCCTATCATATGGCTAAAGATAAAGCCATATTTTCTTCTCTAAATGAATGTAACAACAAGAAAATATTTGTTGGTGATGATATATCTCTTAGTTTTGTAGGGTCTATAACAAGTCAGGTAGATAATTTCCATTTCAATGATGTATTATGTGTTGTAACAATATTCTATTAGTATATCAAATCACCCATTCAAGTGAAGGTAAAACCATAGAATTTTCACCTCACCAATTTGTAATCAAGCATCTAAAATATCCTAAGCATGTTCTTGTAACTAGAATTGATGATGATGTTACTAGATTGCACAAGTTTGAAAACTTTGGGTCATCACCTTTTCCATTATCTTTTGTTGCTCATAGTGACGAATTAAGAAAAATTTGACATGAGCAGTTTGGTCATCTAAATTATCGCTCATTTCAACATTTATGTAATCATAAGACAATGACTCTTTCTCCTCTTGTTTATTGCAAGGATGGTGTAACACCTTATTTTCCTCCATTATTTTAATTATGCTAAATGCTAAATGTGATTATGAAGCTTTCAATTATGTTGTGATCAATGAAAAACACTAGACTACTGAATGAAAGGGAAAAGACTTGAAATTACTAGCCATGATATCACGAGTGGGAATTGATGAAGTGGGATGATGATGTGGATCAGTGAGGTGGAATGAAGAATATTCAATGAGGAAAAAAAGAATCTTTCTTAACACTTCATCCTGCACATGTAAATTGAATACACCACCTACTCATGTACTCGAACTTGCAAGAAGCCACATGAATTGTTATGAAGGAACACGATTGGCAATAGAGGCAATTAATAATGTTGATAGTCCCAATATTTTGAGGAGATGAAAGGTCAACTGAATAACTTGATGAAAAGGAAACACCACATATTTTCCCCTTCAAGAAAGGGGACCCCAAAAAACATGTCACGAATGGATGAAGTCACGCGAATCCCAAGGGATTGGTAGAATAAGAGACCAAAGGTGGAAAGAAAATAGGAAAAAAAAAATGAATAGAGGAGAGTGTATGAAGAGTGTTATACAGAGAGGGGGAACACAATGAAGAGAAGAGAAAAATATAGAGAAGAGTAAGTGAGCAACAAAATCACAAGCAAAGGCCGTAATGAATAGGGATGTTCATTGGCATAGATATAATAAGATACTAGTTGGAGATTTGTTCTTGAATAAAATAGGAAGATCATTCAAAATATAGATGATCATCCTGAAACAAAGAAGACCCATATCCATACTAGAGCTATAGAGTGTTTCATATTGGTACTTACTGAACATAAATTGACACTTGTAAGGGGAGGTCGTCCCAGGACTATATAACAGAGAAGGGACTCCCTTGTACAGAGAAAATATAGTGGGAATGTATCTTATAAACATGTGAAAGCCTTGAGATCAGTGGGAAGGGGGAAACTTTCGTTATTTTCAGTGAAGGAAGGAGTGTAACCTTCCTTATAAATTTAGAACCAGTTGAATCAATCCCTTTGTGATATCATGGCTTGGCATGGGGGTGGCATGTTGTAGGAAGGCACTCTACAGTATGGCCTAAGGTTGGGAGGAAATGCGTCATCTCTTAGTCAGTTTCCCTAAGACAATAAGTATTTAGTTTGACCTGTTTGATGTGTGTTGATGATGTCAACATGTGGTTTTCTTATTTAAAGGGAAATATGAATGCATGTAAATAATAAATTGAATTCCCGAGTAAAGTGGAATATGCTTTATTTATTTCACAGTTTAATCTATTAACTCATGAAAATAAGGCGAGTAGGGGTAGTATGTATCCCCGAGGATCTTGCATATTGAGAAGAAAGCTTGCAAGATATGGGCACAATTTTCATTTGGAGGGTGACCTGAGTTCCCTGGTACTTGGAGGCCCTTGTAGGGGTTAACTAACCTTATTCCTTTAGGGAACCTAATGTTCCTTAGTGGAAAGTTTTTTATCCCAAGTTTTTTTTTAGTGATCATATTAGGGTTTCTTCTTGAGATGATGATGGTGAGGATGGAAAATCCATCTCCACCTTCTCACCTTCCTCTAGTTGGGTCCATTGAGAATGAACCTAGACCAACACAACCAGTTCCCAAATGTGTCGATACAAAATGATAAGTAGATGGTTATCTTGTTAGTGATACTATATATCAATGATGCAGATGTTCATAGTTTTGGTGAGCCTTCTATCTTATGGCTCAAGTTTTAGAGACTTGTGATAAAAAACAAATTGTAGAATCTTTTGGCTACTTACATGGTAGACTTTTGTATTTGACTCATACTTGTTATGATACTTCCTTTGGTGTTGGTGTTGTTTCCTAGTATTTTCAAAAAATCCTTGAGAGACATTGTACAAAGAAACAAAAAGGATACTTCAATATATCTAGGGTACAATTTAGTTTGAATAAATTATAGTTCAGGAGGAAATCCTTTGTTTGTTGGTTTCACTAGTTTTGATTAGGCTTGTGACTATGATGATAAAAAGTATACTACGAGTTATGTTTTTAGTCTTGTTTCTATATCTATCACTTTGGCTTAAAAGAAGCAACAATCTCTTACTCTTTCCTCAGTAGAAGCACATCAGCGAGTAGTAGTTAATGCAAGTTAAGAAGCCATATGGATTTGACAGATCCTTTCATATTTTATATTCCAAAAACAACATCCAACTACACTCTAGACTGACAATTGTATTACCATCAAGATCGCCAAAGATTGATTTCAACATTAGTTCAACCAACACATTGAGCTACACATGAAATTCATCCAAAACATTATTCAAGAGAATGTTCTCAAAGTCCTCTTTTACCCTATAGATGATCAAGTTGTAGATATTTTCATAAAGTATCTTACAAAAGAAAAGTATTCCAAACTTTGATCTATGTTAAGAGTTGATGAAGTTGTCATTAAGTGGTGTTAGACTATAATACCTCTTTCCTTATCCTATTGTGCCACCTTCTTAAATTCTTCAATCATATTCCAAGTTGTTCTTAAGGGGGGATGTTAGAGTATTTAAACACTTCTGAGTTAGTTATGATCAACATGGTCTAATTTTATTTAGGTAAAGTGTGTTTCCTTGGTATGCATTAGTATGAATTTGTAGTTATGTAATTCAATGATCTCGATATGTTCTAGAAATAAAGTGATATGATGGTTCATATTGTCCTCTATAATATTGGATACATTGATCCATGACTTAACCAACCATTTCATTCATGATCTCTATTTAAAGAGCATGGGGGGTTTTTTCTCTAATGATTGGTTGTGAGAAAGTCATTTATAATTCTTTTTTCCTTTTGCATTACTATATTTCCTCAAGGGGCTACATTGGCTGGGGCTATGGACTATTTCCCTTTTTGAGGGTTTTAAACATGTAATATACTAGTGTACTAATATTTTATCTATTTGTATGAGTGGTTTCTTAAGGTGTTTGACATTTGTGTAAAATACAGCATTTATCGAACAATTAGTATCCCAAATTTCAAACACATCTCTAAAATCACTTTGTTTCATGTAACTGTAACATCCCCAAGACAACTAGATAACATCAATATAAGTGCCTCAAATTTGGAAAGAATCCCTTAAATTTGTCTATTACCCTCACTATATCAACCTAAATACAATTGGATCTATCATTTATAATATTCCTAATACAACAACCAGTCCCATGATTCTTGTACTATCCACCCTCAATATCATTAGATTTTTAATGGATATGTATTCATATTTATCATTTAGATAGATATTTGATACTATAACAATCTAATTTTATTGAGTTTGAATAAGAAATCTAAACATGAGATTGTTTTTAGACTGTGAGTCCATAGACAATCACAAAGTCTAAAATCACCCCTTTTATGAGTTGTCATCCTTGTTGATTGATTAGTTGTATGTGTATTGACACTCTTCAGTTCACGAGGTGATTAAAACCATGTATTAGATATTGATATCATTGGATGAATATAATGTTGAATATGGCTTATACCTTTTTTGTCTAATTCTTATTTTATATTATATTTCTTAACATGGTATATGAGCTCTTATGGTTCCAAGGGAATGATATAACCATGGAAACTTTACATGGAAGGTTTGTAATTTGGTTCATTGTGAGTTTTCTCCTCCATGGAAGTGATCCATAAGCATGGATGATTTTAGGGGCTAAATTTCGCTCATGGGTTAAATTTCCATGGTTTTTCCAAAAAAGAGATTTGCTATTTTAAAAATGATTCTCCCAAATTCTATAGGATAAAATTATTTTACCTCAAAAATCGCCAAAATTTTATAAAAACTATATAAAATTCTTTAGAAATTTGAATATTTTTACAAAAATATCGCCAAATATTTATAGTTGGAATATGAAGGATTAGTAAGATTCACTAAGTTTTCCACTTTTTAAAATAAATTTCCATCCTTAAAATCATCCCTGTCCATAAGAGGTGTATCCAATTATATTGATATGAGAATTCAAAAAAGTAGGAGTATCCACAAAAGCTACATCGCTTATTCCTCATCAAATAAAGGAACTTCAAGGAGGTATTTCTTTTGTTATTTAAAATTATTTTATTTATTTATTTATATATATCTATGATATCTACTGCAGTCAAAATATAGATCCATAATTCATTCAAAACTTACAAAATATTTGTAAACATATTTATGTCTATAGTATATTTTCCAAATTAGTTATTATTATCAAATTATTGGGAAAATTG
Source organism: Picea mariana (assembly GCA_032191745.1). NCBI lineage: Eukaryota > Viridiplantae > Streptophyta > Pinopsida > Pinales > Pinaceae > Picea > Picea mariana. Next base: position 15,264 of record JASDQU010170572.1, on the reverse strand, counting down.
TTT
>JASDQU010170571.1:1049-21182 GCA_032191745.1 Picea mariana | reverse complement strand
ACTTTTCCTTGAACAAACTGAAGTTCTAACGTGAATTACAGGAAAGCAATCTACCTATTGCAGAGTTCAATATTTAAAGAAATAATTGTCCAAAGAATCCTGGATTGCATTGAGAAAATAAGAACCTGGAAAAGAAATCTTTCAAGACACTGCAAAAGGAAAGACCATCTATTCTATACCCAGAGAACATGACCCTATTCCCAAAGTAGGAATCTTCAGCATCTGTTTCCGATCACCACACTTTTATGAACTCATTGCTAATTTGAAATGATTAACACACACTGAAAACTAACTACCTCTAAACAGAGAACAAGACCCTATTCCCCAAGCAAGAATCTTCAACACCTGTTTCTGATTAGCACACTTTCATGAACTAATTGAAATAATTGACATGCACTGAAGGCTAACTATCTCTAACAGAGAATAGGACCCTATTCCTTAAGAAGGAATCTTCAACACCTATCCCTGATTATTACTCCTTCATAAATTCACCAAACATGATTGCTAACTAGAATGATTAACAATTACCCAAGCATGAATCACATGAAAATAATGTAACAAACAGTAAAGCAGAGTTCAGTAAAGTAGTGTTTCAACAAAACATAATTTAATCAAGGCATGAACAGAAATAACAATAATACACTACAAAGCTAATGGGTGAATCTTGTGAAGAAGGTGGGCCCTCCCTTCTCACAAGATTCTCCTGAAACGAAAGGGACTAGAGAGAAATGCTCAACACAGTCTTTTATTCATCTGTCAACGTATCATATTACAATCTAAGATGAAACACGTCCTTCTCTGCAAAATCCTTTCTTTGAAAAAAACAGAAGATCCTTTCTAATGATGATTTCCTCTTATTTAAAGAGGAGAATCCCCCCGATACAATTTGATCATCACATTACATTTGCACATCTGAATCCTATTCTTAGTCGGATCCGATTTCTATACTAGAATAGGATATCCTAGTCTCCCGTAACAGAATGCTATTACAAGTGCTGAGTGAGGTGTTGTTGTTGCGGCTTGGAGTAACAACTTCTTTATTTGTCTTCTTGTTACTACTGTTGTATGCTGTTTCAGCATCGCAAATCGCGGGTTGTTTCAGCCACGAGATTTGCGTTCTGATTGTTTTAGCAACTTAGTCTCAGGCAACAGCAATGGTTAATGCTAGCTCAAGGTGCGGCTGTTGTGGTCAATGTAATAGTTTGTGTTGCTGTTTCAACATCGTAGACCATGAAGGGTGCAATAGCTTCTTCTGGTGAGTTGTTGTTTCAACATCGTTGACTACGAACTGTGTAACAACTTCTTCTATGTGAGTTTCAGCATCGTTGACCACGAACTATGTAACAACTTCTTCTGTGTGAGTTTCAACATCGTTGACTACGAACTGTGTAACAAGTTCTTCTGTGTGAGTTGTTGTTTCAGCCACAGGGTTTGCATGCTTTAACTGTTTCAGCAACGGGCCTCAATGCTAATCTACAGTTCAAACTATTTCAACACTTATGCATTTCTGATCAATGGTTAAGTACGAGAGTAATGTAAAATTATATGCAAAATAGATTAAACATATAGTAAAGAGAAGAGATGTTGTATACCTTTAGAAAGATAGGGTAAGGTGATAATGTGAGTTTAAATGTGAGTGAAACAAGGGTGTAAAGGTAGCAAAAAGTGTGAGTAAAAAGGTACATTGTATGGTCCTAACAGAGCCTATAAGGATAAAGTATGAAGGCTATCAGATGCTCTATGAAGGCCTGCTAACTTACATAAATAGATTGTATATCCAAAATTGTGGCGACTTGAAGAGGTTCATAATGGACGAACTGCACAAGAGACCATATACTGATAATCCAAGTTATCAGAAAATGATCACGGCCACTAGAAAACAATTTTATTGGCTTGGATTGAAAAAGGACATAGGTGATTACTTAGCTAAGTGTCTAGAATGCCAGCAAGTTAAGGAAGAACACCAACATACAATAGGGTTGTTACAACCCCTACCAATCCCATAATGGAAATGGGAAACCATATCCATGGATTTCATAATTGGATTACCAAAGTCAACCAAGAAAAATGATGCCATCATGGTCATGGTGGACATACTGAGTAAGTATTCTCACTTTGTTCCTATCAAGTCAACTTGCAAAGCAATAGATATTGCCAACATATTCATGAATGAAATATTCTTACTGCATGGCATGCCCAAGGAAATTGTATCTGACAGAGACACCAAATTTACTTCAAGCTTTTGGAAATCCTTAATCGCTGGTTTTGAGACTAAATTGTTGTTCAACACAACCTATCACCCTCAAACTAATGGATAGATAGAAAGAGTAAACCAAATATTAGAAGACATGCTAAGGATGCATGTAATGCATCAGCCTAAGAAGTGGGAAGACTACCTACTATTGGTAGAGTTTGCCTACAACAACGATTATCAAGAATCCTTGAAGATGAGCCCTTTTGAAGCCCTCTATGGTAGACAGTGCAAAATCCCAATCAATTGGAGTTATCCAGTGGACATAATTACAATCAGACCCAACATGCTAAAAGAAATGGAACAACAAGTGATTCAGATAAAGAAAAATCTGAAGATTTCTCTGGATAGACAACAAATTTACGCCCACAGAAAGAGAACTCCCAGAGAGTTCAAGACAAGAGACCATGTCTATCTCAGATTTAGGAACATGAAGAGTTCCCTGAGAATGGAAGCTTGTGCCAAGCTGGCACCTCGGTATTGTGGACCCTTTGAGGTCTTAGATATAATGGGACCTGTAGCCTATAGGCTAGAAATCCCTCCCACAGTAAAGGCACATAATGTTTTCCATGTTTCATTATTGAAGAAATATGTGCATGATTCTAATCATATAATTGACAGGTCTATGATCCAGGTGGAGCTGAAGGGATAATTCCTGCCATAACCCCAATGCATACTAGACAAGAAGGAAACCTCACTCAGTAACCAAACCATTGCACAGGTCAAGGTGTAGTGGAAACACTTTGGCCCAGATAAGGCTACGTGGGAAATGGAGGATGCCATGAGATAGGCATATCCAGTTTTGTTTACTCTTGTATATACATATCATGTCGATAGATAGAACATCAAGGATGATGTTCCTTTAAGGGGGAGGGAATTGTAACAATCTATTTCCCCCAATTTGTAAATATAACTATATTGGCCAAGGAACTATAGCAAACTTAAAGGTGTGAATGTTTGATTTGATGGACCTTTGTATAAAAGGTCGATGAGTGTAAATTATGTTATTTTAATAGAAAATGGATACTTGTTGCATGACTACTGGAAAGTGGATGTGCTAATAAAGACCATGAATGCTAGGAAAAGGTGGTGGAGGGGACCAAGAATGGTTGTGTTAACCTCCACCGAACCAGTACTTTGGTGGATTTAATTTCTCAGGATCATAACAACCCTCTGACCCAGGAATGAATTACATTCAGACTGGTAGGTGGGAAGACCTCCTCAAGAGTTAATGAGGGGATGGGGCATACTGCCCATTTGTAAATCTTTTAGACCTGACCACAGACTCGAAATTCGGGCCACAGGAAATCTTGTTGGAAAAGGAAAGAAAGGAAAGCATGGGGGTGAGGGGGAGGAAAAATATGCAAAGAGTGCAGAGACGAGAGTCGAAGCTCTTGGATCCAAGGAAGGACTGAAAGAGGAAAGTGAGTTCTGATCTCATAAAATAAAGAGTGATTCAGGAGAAGGAGAGTAACCTTCATCCCTATCTATTTTTGTACTGGGAGAAGGAGAGTAACCTTTGTCCCTAACTTCTTTTGAGCTGGAAGAAAGAGATTGAATCTCAAAGCATCATGGTCTAAGCTTGGGGGTGGCCAGTGGTAAAGACATTAGGAGTGAATGAGCCTATGTTTGGGTGGAAGCACACATCCATTTTAGCAATCACATCACGCCTTATGGTTCTGATAAGTGTTTTCATGCCTGCTGCTTTGAATTGGAAATAATGGATGCATGCATCTATTTATATGTCTATAAATAGTTTCTGTATTGACATGATTAAGTTATGAGTATACGTTGTTCCCTTGAGAACTTATGCTTCTGATTGTTTTTCCATATGCTCCAGTTTAATTCCTCGAAGGTGTTTTCCTGGGGAATTACAACACAGTTCCCGAGTCAGAGAAAACCTCTTGGCACTGCTACTATTTTGGTAACCTCACGATTTTACCTTGCCCCGTTTCAAAGCTTAAAGTTCTGCGAGTTAGGGAGGCATTTCTTTCAGACCAATAGTCTAAGAGACTTTGAATTCATGCCCAATTCCTTAACCAAAAACCCGACTAAGAGTAGAGTTCATATCCCAAGATTCATTTGAAGGTCCATGTGACCTAGGTCTAGGAACCCTGTGCTAAAAGGATTTAGCTCATGAAGGTCTCGGAACTTCGGGAGCTTGAAGCTCTGAGATGTCAAAATTTCACAATAGTCAAAGTTGCCTGAACTACTGGTGTACCAAGAGCCGTAGATGACTTAAGAACCTAACAACGGAGATGAATGCGAGTCGTTTATCGGGAGGAGAAGCCATCTTGTTCATCAGATTGACTCAAATACCCACTGGAGTTAACGAATCAAACAACAGCCACTCGATTAAATCGATGGTTGGGATTCATTGCGGAGCGCGAAGGTGAAATTAGCGGACATGCTAGTTCACAACCCATAATCAACTAATGTCATTGATCTCATTGGGAATGGAAGATTAATGACCAGGATTAGATTAGTGTCGAGGTAGCACTTCCCAGATTGTGGAGATTGGACCCCGCAATCACTGTGAACCATCAATATGTGAACGAAGATTGATGGTGGGGAATCATTGCGAAGTGCGAAGGTGAAATTAGCGGACACACTAGTTCACGGCTCTCAATTCACCAACGTCGTTGATCTCGTCGGGTTAAAAGATCAATGACCCCGATTAGACTGAGTTGGGCGAGTACTTTTCAAATTGCAGAGGTTGATCTCTCTGATAAAGAGTGCGCACATTGGGGCCCCACAACCACTGTGAACCATCGATCGGTGAACACATCGGTATTGGCTAGATCATGACCATTAGACCTAGAAAAGTTGCTAGGTGGATAGTCTAAGTTCCTTTGGAAATCCGCGGAGTAACGAATTCCTTCTGTACCTTCGATCTAAGAGAAAGGACACGTGTCGATAGATCAACTTCGGATGTAATCACTCCTGGAGAAAGCGAGTGTGGAGAGGTTGAAACTCCTGAAGCCCGAAGAGCCGAAGTGATTTGCAGTTGTTGATGTGTGGGAGACACACGTCGACAGTTCGTCGACTTCGGGTGTAAGAACTCTGAAAGAAAGCGAGTGCAAGGAGGTTGAAACTCCCGAAGCCCGAAGAGATGAAGAAGATATGAGCCGTCCAAGCTGAACGGATAGGTGTCGTCTTATTCTGCACTTCAGAGGAAAGTCACTCCAGGAAAAAAGGGGATGTGTTGAACAAGGATTCCCGAAGGCCAGAGAGCTGGATTTCATCTGAGTCGTCTGTCAGCTAAGGACAGGTGTCAAGAGATCTTCCATTTTGGAATATAGCCACTTCAAAGGAAGGTGAGTTCACGAGAGCTGAAAAATCTCGAAGTAAATCGCAACCGTCGATTTGAAATAGATGCACGTCGATAGATCGTTGACTTCGGGTGAAATCACTTCGGGAGAAAAGGTGGTGTGAGCGTTCGAGACTCCTGAACGCCGAAGTCCCAGAGTGGACCAATCCGTTGATTTAGATGGATGTGTGGCACCTGATCTGTAACTTTAGTTACATAGTACTTTAGAGGAAAAAGAGTTGGAGTGCTTGAAACTCTCGAACGTTGAAGTCCGGAAGAAGATCATAACCGTCGATCACAAGGGATGCATGGTGCTCGACCTGTAACTTCGGGTATGGAGTACTTCAGAAGGAAGAGGTGTAGGAACTTTTGAAAATACCGAACGCCGAAGTCCTGAAGTAAATCAGGGTCATCAAAATCCTTGAGGACACGTGGTGTCGGATCGTGAACTTCAAAGGTTTTCCACTCCGGAGGATTTCGCATGGTGGTCTTCTTGGCGCTTGTTGTCTTGGCGTTTGGACGTAGCCGTGGTCATATGCAATTATAGGGGGATGAAAGAACCCAAATATCTTGGGAGTGGATATCTTCCTTCTCTGAGCTCATTTCAGAACATGGAGATCATGGTTGGAAAGCTCTAGAAGAGAAGAATGGAATAGGGACTTCGAATGAGGGTATTGCTTTTCTTAAGAAAAACAAAACTTTTTATGCCCCGTCGTGGATGTGTTACAAGTGTATACTCAAATTGCAATTACATATAAAAAATCTATTAGTTATGAAGTTGTTTTAGATCATGTCCTAAAATAACTATACTTGGATTTATTCCTATGTTCAAACACTTTGACTTGCAAACTATACAAAGAAAGTAAAATAAAAGATCTTCTTTATCATTTTGAAAAAACTATACAAAACAAGTAAAATGAAAGATCTTCTTATATCATTTTGACTATGAATATATACATTATAAAAGCCTTTTAAAAACTATCATACTTGAAAGGTATCTATTTTCTACAAGGGAGTACTACATGTACAATAGTTAGATTTATTCCTAGATTAAAACTAAGAAAAATATTTATTAATTCACAATTATAAAAACACAAATCAAATACAATCATGAACTAGAAACTATCATATCTATTATAACATGTTTGGCGAGTTTAACCCACTTACATCATTGCTAAAAAGTAATATTTAGAAACAATTCCCATTTCCCAAAACACCAACATAGTTTTTTCCACTTTTCTTGCAAAAGGGTAGCTAAAACACCTCATAGGCTCTAGTCTCGACAATAGCAAGCTAGTCATGCCTTTCCTCAAGGGTATGCATGAGTTTCCCACTTATTATCTCTTTGTAGGGTGCAAGCACATGCGTGTCTTCCTTCACCTAACAGGACTTGGACTTCCTACTATAGATAAAACCAAATTTAACAAGTCTTAATAAATCTTATGTTCAAGGGTTCTAGTGTTACATGCATAGGAAACCATATATTCAATCTTTGGAATGAAGAACTAACTAATATTTTTCTTAACAAGTTGGAATCAAGGAATAAGTTTTTCTTAATTTTAGAAAGAAATTACCACTTTGACTTAAGGCTATAGATGCCCCCCACTCCAAATGCATGCTCCAATAATTGCTCCGAAAATTTTATCCAATCTCCCTCCTTTCCAATCAAGTTAAGCCTACTGGTTGACCACTCTATTGTATTCTAAGAGTATTCTTATTTTCCTAGAGCCTTTGCGCTGCAAACACTATATGAAGGGGGAGTTTACAAATAGGAAAATGTGAAGGGCATGAAAAATTCATTTAACAAAGATTGTGCATCTCTTCGAACAAGAAAAAGTGGATTTTTCACCACAACAAGAACAAGACTTGATAAAGGTTTTGACACAATCAAACCTCTCTCCACCAACAACATAGTTACCAACATGATGAAAACCCTTTGAATTTCTTGTTTTTTAGAGGTTGCATTTAGTGGCTATTTTTATTCCCATTTCCAAAAATGTTGCTACTAGTAGCACCCTTTTATTTTCAGAGTTAAAATTATAAAAATTTCCAACCAAAAACCTTCAAATCAACCTCAAAAAATAAAAAGTGGTTCTCCCAACATCACCCCTTTTTGGGTGAGTTAAAAATACAACTTGGTTGAAATAGTGGTCATGACAACCGATACCATTCTAAACAAAAACCTAAAAATATACCCCCAAAACAAAAAGTGGTGCTACCAGTAGCACCCCCTTTTCTTTAGGGTTAACATTACAACTTGTTTGAAACCATGACCTTGACAACTAGTATCACTGTGAACCAAAACCATGAAATCAACCTCTGAATCGAAACGTGGTGTTACAAGTGACACATTTTTTTTGGCTTGGGGGTGTTTAAAATTGAAATGTTTTTTAGACTATAACCTAAAAAAACATCAACACAATAAACAAAATCATTGAAAAGAAAAATAACATTAATAGAAAATATAGAGAGAAAAGCCTCACAACAAAGAGAAAATACATGTTTTTTCGAAGAAGAAAAAAAATACATTTTAAATGAAAAAATATATTAATATTAAAAAATAAAAACTTATCAAAAAATCTCAAATTAATTTAAAAAAAAAAGATTATACAAAATAAAAATAAATAATTTTTAAAAGATAGAAAAAAAAATTAATTAAAAAAAACAATTAAAAAAAAACTATATTATTATTATTTATTATTATATTAAATTTATTTTATTATTTATTATTATTATTATTATATTATTATTATATTATTATATTATTATTATTATTATTATTATTATTTCTTTTCTATATTATTATTATTTCTTTTCTATGATTTTGTTTATAACAATGTCAATTTTTTAGGTCATGGTTTCAAAAACTTTACAATTTTAAGTTAAGAGAAAAAAACAAATGTGTTATTTGTAGCACCACAGTTTGATTTAGAGGTTTATTTCATGTTTTTAGTTCACAATAATACCAATTGTCAAGGCCACAGTTTCAAACAAGTTGTAATGTTAACCCAAAAGAAAAGGGGGTGCTCTAGGTAGCACCACTTTCTGTGTCAAGAATTAATTTTAAGGTTTTTGTTCGGAACAATACTAGTTGTCGATGCCACGATTTCAACCAAGTTGTAATTTTGACCCCGAAAAAAATGGTGATGCTAGGATCACAATTTTTTGTTTTGGGGGGTCGATTTTAAGGTTGATATTTGCAACTTTAAAAGGATTTAAGACCATGGTGGAAAAATGTTTTAATTCTAACTTGAAAAAAAAGGGTGATTTTGGGAGCACCACTTTTCGATTCAGGCATTGAAGTTGGTGTTTTTGACCCAAAATATGGGTATTTGGGGCTAGGGCTCTCATTTTGAGGTCACAATTCTCATCAAGTCGATAATTATGTTCAACCCTCCATGTAAAGTTTTGCATTATCTCATCCATTCGTAATTAGGGTGCGTAAAGGTGCCTCTCATCATCATCCTTCACCTTCTTTTTATACTACTCGTGCATAATGCCATGTACTTTAAGACCACTTGGTAATTTCAAATGTAATATCAATCAACAATCTTGACACTTTTATGCCATATTATCATCCATATCACATTATCATCATCCCAATATAATTACATAGTTCAATTATAAGTCCATGATCGTCAAATCCAATATTCTTACTTTACGACAAGATAGTAAGTCTAAAATTAGTTAATTATGCTCATTTATTAGAAATCAATCCCTTGTGAAAAACTACCCACTTTATTACTCAATTTTCGTTGCATATGAGTAGAAGAGTTGGCTCAACTAGTTTAAAATCAACAGTTATGGATAAGAGTACATGAACCTTTAACCTTTACCTTTATCTCGGGTATTAATTCATTCTTCTTAGTGATTTAAACATATATCATATTCCCCTGACCTTGCCTTCAAAGTACATATACCTATGTTGATATAATTGTCAATTTTAAAACAACTAAACATTAACACATGTCTAGTGCAAGACTTTGCCATTTCCTCACAAATATGAGTATCTCAGTTCAAGTTCTCTTTCTTGACACATTAAAGATTAACTTCAAGATTCAAATTACTTAAGTCACTGTTGACGTTTGAATCTGTCAGGACCAAAACAAAAACTTCACAAGGATATGAATTCCCCTGCGTTTTTAGAGAGGTGGTACTCCTCTTTGGCTTATGATTTTCTTTGAATATTTTATATCAAAAATAATAAGGGATACTGTCAAATGGCTGAATCCAACTCTTTATGGCTCAATAAAATTCAAAATGCCGAAAAATAAAAACATATATATGGAGAATTCCTGAGAAATGGACCAGGAAACTCAAACATCATACAATATAGAAAATGATAAAGTCCTCACATCCATCACAGTTTAATGAAAATTCTGATTACATTCAAATAAAAGAAATGATCCAATGGAACAAGAGAAATTTGAAAGAGTACTAGTTATTAAGCTCAAAAAAATATTTTGACAAATCGACTTCAAATATATTATACTCAAAGCTCAGAGTTATAAAATACAATCAAAACCGATCTTGAATTAGTTCTTTGGAATTTCTCAAAAATGATAATGCTTGTTACAATACTTTAAATTTTAAAGGTGTTTTTACATTAATGGACTGAGATTGGGGCTCCCGCGGACCATAAAATTATTTACAAGAAATCTGATGAAGATAAGAATATGGAGTGGAGCACGAGCAACAAGATCTGGAAAGAAGACAAGAAGGAAGTTATYAGAATTTGGTTATACTTTTCCAATGAAAGAATAAATATAATTGTATGAAATCTAATAAGGAAGAAGGTATGTAATCAATATGGACTTACCACGATGGAATATCTCTCTTTCATTTTCTTATTGATGCACCCTTTATATCTTTTCCCATTGCAGTTATGTTTCTGGTGTAACTGCTTCCATTGGAAATTCAGAAATCTTGATTATAGACTTGTTTAACCACTCTTGAATAAATTCTCTTAAGGGCGCACCAATCACTTCTTGATTTACTTTGATATTTAACAATTCACTTTCAATTTCTCTATGGTCAATAGATAAATTTTTCAATATAGTTTCAATGTTCTCATTTTTATTTATGTATTCAACAAGCCAATTATCAATGCCATCATAAGTATACTCAACCATACTATCAAATTTTTCAGCTGATGATTTCTTCAAATTTTCGACTTTCTCTTCAAATTTATCCCTACTCATGAGCATTGAATTTGATATTAAGTTTGGATCTAAAGCTTCAATAGTGGTTCCTGCTATATCCAAACCAATAATCTTTGAGTATGCCTTAGTCTTTTTCAATGATAGTTATTTTAATTGATTTAGCAACCCCTTTAATGTATTAATCCTTTCCATCCAACATGCCTTCAATTGTTTCATATGGTTTTGGGAGGGAAAATATTCTTGTTTTCTTGTATGATCCATCATTTCCAAGACTTTTTGTATAAACATAGCAACTCCATCTATGAAGAATCCCTCATCATTCTTCAAATATGAAGTTAAATATTCTTTAGTGTTTTGAATTCTGAGCCCGGGAGAGGAATTTGTTTTACCAAGTTCCATAAATCTAGAATAAGAGACATTCTTTTCTTTATATTCTCTTCAACAAAGTGACGAGTAACAATGATTAAGCTTGAAATTCCTTTTAATCTCAGATTTGACTTTGGAGTTCCTTGAAGAGTTCTGTCATGTTGTATCATGGCAACTGGGGTAGCCAATATAGGTGGGGGCATGATATTTGCTTTCAATTCTTTGACTCTCTCCTTAAGCCTAGGATTTTCCTCCTCCATATTAGTTATTGAAACATCCAATGCATCCCCTGTGATCCTATGAATTGAGGATAATTTCGATGGAAACACATTTTTAGTATCAATGGTGGACCGTGACTTTCCCTTCTTATTCTTCGAGGTTCTTTCAAAGGTCAATTTGTTTGAAAACCTACCAAATAAAACATTTTGTACAGAAAAGGTCTCTGAGTTAGAGAAAACTTCATCTTGAACAACCAATGCAACGGATTGCACATTTTCTTGGGGGCGTTCTTCATCATTTGGAAACCAGATATTTTCAATATCAACATCTAAGTCCATGTATCATCAAGTGAAATATCATCTTTAGGTACATTTTTTTTCTTCTCCCTCTTGTTGAGAATCAAACCTTTTCCTTTTCACTTGTAATTTATGGGGGTTTTATAGACTTCCTTGAGGGGAATTTATTTCTCCATCATCACCTAAATTATTGGTTGAGGGTTTTCTTTGTTTGGTTAATGTAGACTGAGAATTTATTTTAGGAAAAATACTTCTCTAAGAAACAGTGGGTGACTAGGCGTTTCTTTGACTTGAGGGTTTCCCTCTTTTCTTATGAATTTCAGTAGTGCTCACAATTTTCTCTATGTTTCCATAATTTTTATCAACGCTTTGAACAGGAGGATCATGACTATCGCCCTCTTCCTCCCCAAATGTGAGTGTATTGATAAATGTGGGGCTGAGCCTGACTGATACCATGTGATTATAAAAAAAATGTTTAGGGTCAAACCATTTTATTTCTTCTGCAAAATTCAAATTAAATTGTTCAAAGTAGGATGCATATTCATCAATTTTGGAAATTCCCCTCAACAAAATTTCACCAACTCTCCAAGGCAGAGGAATAAACTATTTTTTCCTTCTTTCATAAAAAAAATGAAACCAAAACTTACATTGGCTCATCACCTCTATGATAAATAATTTGTCTGACACATAATAAGGAAGAAATATAGGATTTTCATGAGAATATAAAATCCTAATGATGTTGTAATTATCCATTTTCTCTAGAATTCCCTTTTTATTCAAAAATCTAGATGCTTTCAATGAAAACCCAAAAGCATCTTCTCTAAAAAGTAATTTCTTAAATTCAGACACAAAATCATTATAAACTTCATAAAAACAATGGATAACATTCTGCCTCCAGATAGCTTGATACCACGTAGTCACGTGTTCAATTTTTGAGTTTACCCTTTTTCCAACACTTAAACCTTTAAAAACATGACAGTGTGTGATAGAAAATATCAGATAAGATGCCATATAGAATTTTTTCTCACTTCTGAAATTCATTAACTGTGAAAAAATTCCATTCGATGTGACCTTCGCCCAATCGAAGACGACATTCTCATGAACTGTAAAATGTAAAATATATAGGGCTAGTCAGGGAAAATTTGTCTTAGAATCCTATCAGTAACTCTAGTAAATAACCAAGCAATTTCTCGATAAAGATCCTTTAAATAACTAATATGGATTCTGGATAAGTCTTCCGACATTGTAGTAGGATCTTGTAAATATTTCTGCAGGAGCTTCATTCCATTATTTTTCCCTCTAAGAAAGTTTCTAGATTCTTCTCTTTTGTATGTTAAGTTCGACTCTGGTAACTTTAACATTTTTGTTTAAACTGAAGGCGCTAATGAAAAAAAGTAGTTGCTTTGTAGTGGAATGGTTCTTCTATTCTGGACGAATTTATCAATGCACCAAGTGACAATATATTTGCACTCGAAAACCTCTGGGACACAACCAATGAGAGCTATTCCTGATGTCCAAACCTTATTATTATCGTTATCTGGTAACGTTGAATAATACCAATATGACCTCGACCTGTGGTAATTATGATCTTCTCTAGCGAATAGGTTCAATGTATCCCGACATAAATGTTGTTTTCTTTCGGTCGTATTTAGCATATTTATAGACTTTCTCTGTAATACCACTTAGAAAAATGAAATAAATTTTACATTAGATCCTTGATGAGAGCATTAACCTGAAATAAATGTGATTTTCCTTGATAGAAACATCATTAATAACCACCTTTTCAGAATTCAATTTAGCAATTGAGTTCGTAGAATTAGCATTTAATATGACTCAATAACTGTGAAAGAGAAAGGACACGTCACGACAGGATGGCAGCGTGGAAGATTTGAAATGAGAATGCAAGTCTATGAGTCTACTGTGATAACCAAAATGGCTAATTATCGATATATGTCGGACAAACTTGTGAAGACGGGAGACACAAAAGAAAATAAATCGTGAGTCCACGAATGAAAATAAACTAAGTGTTAAAAAGAGGCTCACAAAGGAAAAGTGATAGACCATGAGTCTGCAAGTCCTCCAACCTGTGAATATAACAAAATGACATAAGTATGAAACAACATAAGTCATGGAGGTAAGATATGATAATAAAAATTATGACAGGGAAAAATACTTGGAAAAAATATAAATGCAGAGTAATGAAAAAGAAAGAAGTTATTAGGTTCAACAATCACCACTATCATTACTACTATAACAACCCTTAGCATCATTCACACTACTCGATATATCTATCAAAATCATTAAGAAAGAGAGTTTCCAGGTGATTTTAACAATTTTCCACCTTGTAATAATGAAAAAATTCATATATTTATCATCCCATCAACTTCTCCTGGAGGGTTTTCTACAATTTCCATAAACTCAAGAAAATCAACCCTTATTCAACCAAGTTTACATAAAAGAAATAAATGAGAGCTTTAAACAAGTGTTGTATGGAAGCGTAGTCCCTGCCAGGTTGGAATGGGAATAAATGCGACCAAGTACAGACACATGGGCAGGAAGTTGAAGTACATGGAAACGCAAAAGAATTAGCATTCACGAATTAGTTTTCTTTAAAACAAGGGCTGGTGGATACAAAAGAAATTGAAATTTATCAAGTTATAGGTTCCTGGACTACATAAATTATACATATGAAATTTGTAATTTTATAAAGTAGATATTTACTTTTATAGATATGAAATATGTACTTTTATAAAATATGGGAAAGAGATTCCATACTTGGCAGTTTTTTGGATCACGGGTTCTCGGGATGGCGCGTTGAAAATCGGGCTCTGTTGTTCCGTGCCCTACAAATAGCACCCAGAGTTTTGCGACATACAAATTGACAATTGGAGTTGTGGACTATTTGAAATTTAAGGGCGTACATATGTTAAAAAAAAACTAGCATTCCCGAAGTAGTTTTCTTTAAAAGAAGGGCTCCTGAAAACAGGAAATTGAAAATCCTGAAATTATAAGTTCCTGGACAGCATAAATTATACATACCAAATATGTAATTTGATTAAGTAGATATATAGATCACACTGAAAATTGGGCTTGTGTCGTTCTGTGCACTACAAATAGTACCCAGAGTTCCACAACATACAAATTGACAATCGGACTTGTGGACTATTTGAGATTTAAGGGCCAACATATGTAACATAGGTTCGTGGACAAAAGCATAAAAAAACTAGCAATACCAAATTAGTTTTCTTTAAAACAAGGGCTCCTGGACAGAAGAAATTGAAATATATGAAATTATAGGTTCGTGGACAGGAGAAATTATACATATGAAATATGTAATTTGATTAAGTAGATATATAGAGCATGCACAAAAGATTCATTCTGGGTTGTCGAGGCGGTGGGCTGAAAATTGGGCCTCTGTTGTTCTGTGCCCTACAAATAACACCGAGAGTTCCGCGATATACAAATTGACAAGCGGTCTTGCGGACTATTTGAGTTTTTGGATCGTGGATTCTCGGGCTGAAAATTGGGCTTCTGTTGTTTCGTGGCCTACAAAAATCAAATATGTAATTTGATTAAGTAGATATATAGAGCATGCACGAAAGATTCATTCCGGGTTGTCGAGGTGGCGGGCTGAAAATTGGGCTTCTGTTGTTCCGTGCCCTATAAATAACACCGAGAGTTCCATGATATACAAATTGACAAGCTGTCTTGCAGACTATTTGAATTTTTACATCGCGGGTTCTCAGGCTGAAAATTGGGCTTTTGTTGTTCCGTGGCCTACAAATAGCACCTAGAGTTCTGCAATATACAAATTGACAATCAAACTTGCGGACTATTTGAATTTGAAGGGCCTCATGTCGAACAAGTTTAGCATTCCTGAATTAGTTTTCCTTTTTACATATGCTGGTGGACAAAAAAGCAAAAAAAATAGTACTGATGTCTGTTACATAGGCTGGTGGACAAAAGTATGAAAAAAATAGCATTCCCGAATTAGTTTTCTTTAAAAGAGTGGGTTCTTGACTTAGCCAGTTTTTGGATCGTGGGTTCTCGAGCTGGGGACCTGAAAATCAGGCTTTTGTTGTTCTGTGTCCTACAAATAGCACCAGAAGTTCCACAATATACAAATTGACAATCAGACTTGCGGATTGTTTGAATTTTAAGGGGCTCGTGTCCAAAAAATTTAGCATTCGCGAATTAGTTTTCTTTACATAGGTTTTACATACGCTGGTGGAGAAAAGGAGAAAAAGTATAGTACCAATGTCTGTTACATAGGGCAGTGGACAAAAGGACCAAATAAATAGCATTCCCGAATTAGTTTTCTTTAAAACAAGGGCTCCTCGACACAAGAAATTGAAATTTATGAAATTATAGGTTCATGGAGACCATAAACTATACAGAGCAATTACGTAATTTTTTAAAGTAGATATTTACTTTTATACATACAGAATATGTACTTTTGTAAAGTATGGGGATGCGATTTTATAGAGCAAGCATGGAGCCCTCATTCCATACTTCCACGGAGGCCTGATTCCATACTTAGGCAGTTTTTGGATCGTGGGTTCTCAGGCTGGAAATTGGGCCTCTTTTGTTCCATGGCCTACAAAGAGAACCCAGAGTTACATGATATACAAATTGACAATCAGGCTTGCAGACTATTTTAATTTTAAGGGCCTTTATGGAAAACAATATGAAGGACAGGTGGTAAAGATGCAAGAAATGACATACTCTCTATATATTTGAGTAGAAAGAAAGTAGTGAACACAATTTTATGACATTTATATAAAAAAATAATAAAACATGTTACATATTCCTGGAAATTTAAAGAAACACACACACACACACACACACACACACACACACACACACACATATGTGAAATATGATATCTCAAATTTGAGTGAGTGATTTATGTCGTACATAATTTTGAAAATGACCAGGCAGGAGAAAATATGCATAAGAAAAAAGAGAATTGAGATAAAATAAACATAATGACTTCACATTCAACATAGCTGAAGATAAAATCTAGGAACACATAAAAGCAGAAAAAAAACTAGCATTCCCGAATTAGAGCATGGACGAAACTCTCATTCCATACTTAGCCAGTTTTTGGATCGCGGGTTCTCGGGCTAGGGACCTAAAAATCAAGCTTCTGTTGTTCCATGTCCTACAAATAGCACTGAGAGTTCCGTGATATACAAATTGACAATGGGACCTGCTGACTATTTGAATTTTAAGGGGCTCGTGTCCCAAAAATTTAGCATTCGCGAATTAGTTTTCTTTACATAGGTTTTACATACAGTGGTGGAAAAAAGCACAAAAAATATAGTACCTGTAAATGTGTTGAACCTGCAAAAAATAGATCTAGCTAAACAATAATACACACATTTGCAAAGAAAATTGGAAAAAGAAGAAGAAGGAGAGAAAGAATGGAAGAATTCTCATTAACCGTTGAGAATAGTGAATAATTTACACATGATATACTCTATATAACTCAATGAGTTCAACTTGAGGTGAACCAAGTCACCATAGTGGTGGTCTAGAGTGATCTGGACACACACCAATAGTTACAGGAGTGAACTTCCACCGATTCTAGTCTCTCAAGCAGTTACAGGAGTGAACTGCCACCTAGTTGAGTTAACTAGTCAACTAGTCTTCAGTTAACTGACTGAACAGAAAGTAGTGAGGAGTTAACTCAAGGAATCAAGGCTAATGTGCCACTTTGGTGATGATACCAAGGCAAGGTCGAATTAGCATGGTGATGATCCCAATGTTTCATGGTGATGATCCCAATGCAACATCTAAACTCAACTCAACTAGTCAAACTGAAGTGTGAACTGAAAGAGAATATTCTCCAGGTGGAATATTCTCTCCTAAAATATAGGAGACATGATAATGACTAATAAACAAATAAAAACCTTAGGAAAAATAAATCCTAGGTGTGTGTGAAGTAACTTCAACACCCCCCCTGAACATCACTATGGTGAAAATAAAGATTGGGTCCCGGCAACGAGGCCATGTTAGGTACCCAAGTACAAAATATACACTGAAAATAAAGTGAGGAAAGAGGGAAAACCTCATGGGAAAAACCCCCCATCAAGGTACAATGTATGTAAAAAAAGAAGAAGAAGAACTACAGTTGCTAGGCAACTGTGTCCTTCACTCCAACACGACCTCACAGAGAATGGAATTTTTGCTAAGCGAAGGTCTTGGTGAAAATATATGTCGTCTGTTCTGCTGAAGGACATAACTGTAAGTCAATGATCTGCTCGTGTACTAAGTCCCATATGTAGTGCATGTGGATCTCAATGTGCTTCATCCACTGCCTCTGAACTGGATCTCTACAGAAATTCAGAGTACTCTGGTTGTCACACCAGATGACGATCAACTGATGAAACTGAATGCCCAACTCAGTGAGAAAATGTTGTAGCCACATAGCCTGAATGGTTATGTTAACTACCCCTCTGTACTCTGCCTCAGCTGGAGATAGAGAAATGGGAGATTGCTTCTTGCTCGACCAACCGATAGGCCCAAAACCAAGATTGAGTGAGTAACCAGATGTGGACTGGTGATCAATGTTATCGCCATCCCAGTCAGAATCAGTAAACCCAATGAGCTCTAATGTAGAGTCTGTTGCATAATGAATCCCAAAAGTGATGGTTCCCTGTACGTATCGAAGGATATGCTTTGTAGCTTTCCAATGTAGCTCATGTGACTCCTGCATGAACCTGGAAATTGCTCCTACTGCATATGAGAGGTCTGGTCTGGAGTGTGTGAGATACAACAAGCTCCCCACTAGATTTTTGTACAGTGTGCTGTCAACCAGTGGAGTCTCCCTGCCATCCTCAAGTTTGACTCCTGATAGGAAAGGAGTCGGAGCAGACTTGCAGTCTGTCATGTTAAATCTCTCAAAGAGATCTCATGCATGCTTGGCTTGAGACAATTTGATGCCTGATGCATCCTGACTAATCTCAAGTCCAAGGAAGAAGTGTAGTGGACCCATGTCCGTCATAAAAAACCTGTCATGAAGAATCCTCTTGACTGCAACAATCGCTGAAGTCAAGCAACCGGTGATCAACAAATCATCGGCATACATAACTAAAAGTAGAAGTGAATCAGCCGTCCTGAGCATGTATACATTCATGTCTGATTTACAATGTACAAAGTTCTATGACAACATGTAGGAGTCCATCTTGGCATACCATGCCCTCGGAGCCTGCTTGAGGCCATAAAGTGACTTCTTCAGTCGACAGACCAAAGATGAGTCCTACATAAATCCCTGGGGCTGCTCCATGTAGATCTCCTAAGAGAGATCACCATGAAGAAATGCATTCTTCACGTCCATTTGATGGATTTCCCATCCCTTGGTTTCCACAATGGAAAATGCCAATCATATGAAATCCATCTTCGCTACTGGAGTGAAGGTCTCATCATAGTCAATACCATGAACCTGCTGAAATCCCTTGGAGACAAGCCTGGATTTGTATCTGCTGATCTGTCCATTCGTTGTGCTCTTGGTCCTGTAGACCCATCTGCATATGAAAAGTTTCCTCTTAGAAGGAAGGGGAACCAGATCCTAAGTCTGGTTCTCGAGGAGGGAGTTGTACTCTTCCTACATGGAGGATTCCCAAAAGGGATTTCTAGCAGTCTCGCCATAAGACTGTGGATCTAAATACTGAACCAAGAAAAGATGCCTGGAAGGCAATGGTTTAGTGGTAGTGAGTGCGACAGGAGGCTCCTCGAAATCAGATCGAGTCCTCCTGATATCTGCTGGATCACCAACGAGATCCCCTGCATCCTGAAGAGTAGTCTGTGCTCACTTGGGCCTCTTCTTTGGCTCTGCAATAGCATCTGGATGCTTTGACTCTACATCTGACTGTACTGACTCTGAATCTGAATCTGAATCCTCTGAGTCCTCTGAATCAGAACTCTCATCTGAAGAAGATTCAACATGTGCATGCTCATCATCTCGAGCAGGTGGAAGAGCAAAGGTGTATGCAGGCGGCTGTTGAGGTACATGCGAGACACTTTCCTCGAATTGGAAACTATGCTCAATGATGAGCCGGTCCGAGGAAAGATCAATAAGTTGATATCCATTCACACCGTCAGGGTATCCAACAAAAATGCACTCAGTGCTTTGTGGATCAAGTGCCTTCCTCTTTTCAAAGGGAATCTTGGCCCATGCATGTGAACCAAAAATATGAAAGTGGGTCACTTCCGGTTTGAGGCCGCTCCAAGCCTCGTAGGGGGTCTTATCCTTGACAGATCTACGAGGAGATCTATTTTGGATGTATGTTGCACAGTTAAGTTCTTCGGCCCATAGTCTCTATGGTATTGACTTTGCATGCAACATGCAAGATGCTATATCCTTTAGAGATATGTTTTTCTGCTCAACAACTTCGTTTTGCTGCGGAGTGTAGGGAACTGTATGCTGCAACTGAATCCCTGCCTCATGGAAAATGTTATGAATCTCATGATTCACATACTCTCCCTCGTTATCATTTCAGAGGACTTTGATCTTCTTTCCGAACT
>JASDQU010170570.1:21465-31792 GCA_032191745.1 Picea mariana | reverse complement strand
TATTTTTTTTTTACTTTTATTGCTAATTTAAAATTAGCAAAACCCTGATTTCTGTCTTTGGGAATGTGTGTTTTTAATTTAGGATTGCCAAACTATGATGTCAATGCGATGCCAAATGTGATCACTTTTTAAATGTGTTTATAATTTAGGGTTGCCAAACTATGATTTCATTCTTTTGTAATGTCTTTTTGGTGGGTTTGGTCTTTATTTTTTAATTTATTATGTACATTCTTATCTTTTATCCTCCCTCGAGAGGAATACTTATTACCTCCTTTGTTGGGGTTATCGAGTGCTTGTGGTATTATGGATATATAAAGAGCTTCTAAGTATTTTCCATGGCGGACTCTGCAACTTGGAGGGACCTCTGGTGGACCTATTACACTATTTTTTTGTCTTTAGATCAGGGAGTAATCTGCACTACCTGAGTGGACCCCCTCTCTTCCTCACTTTTCGTTTATCTTGTGCAAGTAAACAAATTCTTATGGTTAAAAAAAATTCAATGATGTGTTGCTCATGATGAGGGAGATGTGTAATTATTTTCATGTTCAATATAAAGTTGAGACATGACATATATAACGTGGATATGAAAATATCTTTTTGTGATCCATATTCATATAATTTATTTTATTAATATTTTTTTAAATGTTAAGTTTTAATTTCATATTAAATATTAAAGGAATTAACACATCTTCATTATATTAATATGGTTTATCTATTATTCCCCCACCCCCACATTATATTGGGAAGTAGACCGTATCTAAATATCACGTCTATCTTATATAATTTTTACTTATTTTATGTTTTTTCTTTTTATAAATTATTTCATGCTTAATCTTTATATAAATTATTTCATGCTTAAAATATTTGATTTATAAGTAATATTAAAACATTTTTTAGTTATTAATATTTTTTTAAAATATCACTTCTATCTTATATAATTTTTAGATTCATATTTTTTTTTTACTTTTATTGCTAATTTAAAATTAGCAAAACCCTGATTTCTGTCTTTGGGAATGTGTGTTTTTAATTTAGGATTGCCAAACTATGATGTCAATGCGATGCCAAATGTGATTTCACTTTTTAAATGTGTTTATAATTTAGGGTTGCCAAGCTATGATTTCATTCTTTTGCAATGTCTTTTTGGTGGGTTTGGTCTTTATTTTTTAATTTATTATGTACATTCTTATCTTTTATCCTCCCTCGAGAGGAATACTTATTACCTCCTTTGTTGGGGTTATCGAGTGCTTGTGGTATTATGGATATATAAAGAGCTTCTAAGTATTTTCCATGGTGGACTCTGCAACTTGGAGGGACCTCTGGTGGACCTATTACACTATTTTTTTGTCTTTAGACCAGGGAGTAATCTGCACTACCTAAGTGGACCCCCTCTCCTCCTCACTTTTCGTTTAGCTTGTGACTTTTAACCTTCTACAAAGCGCCTACCTCCTGTGAACCGATCGATACAATGTGTTTCTGTGTTATTTGCAAGGTATTTTTTCTCCACCTCTCCTTTTCATTAACTTGTCTCTTCCCCAACTTGGATTGACTACCTGCTATAACCTCTTCCTGAGGAGACAACATTGTTCAGAGATTGTTTTAAACTGATATTTTAACATATTTTCCTACTCTCGAGATACATAGAGATGGAGGCAGATGTCAACGCACTTATGAGTGCGGTTAATGAGGCAATATGGAACACTGCTAGAATTTTCACATCGATTGATGAGCTCACCAGATGCACCAACTATTCTCGGTCTCCCTCTTTTACTTCTCACTTGACCACAAAATCTGAACACACAAACTCTTCATACCATCCTCATTCCTCATCCTCTTTCACACTACCTATTGTTACCTGGCATCCCTCCACACTACCCTCTGCTTTCTTCTCCCCAACAAAAAATTTTAGCTCCCTCTCTAAAACTCCAAGTACATCCACCCAAGAGAACAAATATTCTTCCATCTCTTTCCCTGCTCCTACTTACTATCTGACTTATCCTAATTCCAAACGAGACCACTCACATGCTCCTCAAATCACTCAATCTCGTTCGACCTCTTGTGAGCATTGGAATACCTCTGGACCTGCACTTAAGCCTTGCCCTCTTCCATCTGGGGGTAAGAAACTCTCTACAATACCGTGGGTCTCAAAAAAAACAAAAATAAATTAGTTATTGGATCTGATATTGGCCTGGAAGAAACTGTATCCATGGTTCTTTGCATCCTTATGGGAATAATTTTATACCATCATCTCTACAACACCAACCTGGAGACTTGGATGGACAAAACCTTGAGGCCTATTCTTGGCTATGTTCCTTCCCTCTCACACCTTGGGCAAGGCTGGCTCTATTTTCTTTTCAACTCTCTTGAGGATTCCACTAACATTTTGGAACGACTTTGGACTCTGGACAACAGTAACCTCATGTTGAAACGATGGAGAGTGAGCTTCGATCTCACACAAGAATATTTTCTCGATCGTCATCTGTGGGTACTCCTTCCTGGATTACCTCTCTATCTCTGGAATGAGAAATCCCTCATGGCTATTGGGAATTCTTTGGGTCAGTTCATCCATTTAGATTCCAAGATACTCACTGGTCTAGATGAAAAAATGGCAAGGATTCTAGTAGAACTAGATATACATGAGGGCCTACATGAAACATTGGACATATATTGGAGAGGTCACATCTTTCGATAGAAGTTAGATTATCTCAGCATCCCCTTCAGATGCACTTTTTTCAAACAGATGGGCCATTTGAGAAATACCTGTACTACCACTATTGAAGAGGAAACCATGGAGGAGACCATGCTCGAGCTAGCCTCCTTATTGGACTCACCAACTGCTCCACCTCATTTACATGTTTTTGACTATCCGGATGATGACAACATCCCTGCTCTGGATACATTCTTTGGTAAGGTTCATACCATTTGTCCGACTCTTTTTTCCACTCTCTCCTCCTTAGAACTTAATCCCATTGATAACTCATCACTTCTCTCTAGGGGACTGGCTTCCTTTACACCAAACTTCACAGGATCAACCTCTACCATACCCTTCACTACTCCCTCTTCCATGATTTCCGGTACACACCTACCATCTCACATCCCAGAATTCACTGGTGAGACTCCATTTAACCCTCTTCCTACCTTTGTTTCACCTCCTCCACATAACCTACCACTTTCTGTCACACCATCTCCAACTTCAGAGCCTCCACTTAATCCTCAGTCTACTACAACACTAATACATTCACATATTTTGTTTTTTGGTACACATATACCATCACACATCTCAGACAATACTGGTGAGCCCCCACATAACCCTCTCCCTACCTCTATTCCACCTCCTCCACATAACCTACCACACCCTGTCACTCCATATCCACCTTTTGAGCCTCCACTTAATCCTCAGTCTACTACAGTACCAATACATTCACATATTTTATCCCACTCTGTCGAACCTTCTCTAACAAAGACTATTTCTATCAATCTATTAGAGGATGGGGATCTTTCACATCCACACATATCATTCAATGATCAAGCTTTTGAATTAGAGGATTATTTATGCCTTCCGGAGATGCACGAGCCAGATCCTAGAGAAAACACTTTAGGAGGTGTCATGGACACACTTCTAGCTTCCTTCAAAGAAGTGATAATGCCCACTCCCCTGCCTACTTACCTCGGCCCTACCTTACATAACATATATGTCACTGATTTGGCTCTGGGAACTATTGATTCTACATCTAATTCTCAGATTAAAGATTATACTCGGTCCAGAGGACATGGATACGAACACTCACCGATCAAAACCCATAGTGATCATCGCAAGGAGGGATTTACACCATCACACTCTGAGGATTCTTCACACACTACCACTGATATTGGGGTGCTTAGAGGCATGAAATCACTAGCAAGAGATAAACGGTTATCTTTCTCTCCCTTAATATCAGAGGGGTGGGAGGCCACCTAAAATTCGCCTCTTTCAGAAGACTTCTTTCACAGATCTCTCCTAATATCATTTTTCTCCAGGAAACTTTGGTAGACAACAGAAAGGCCAGATTATTTCTTAATCAGTTTCATTAAAAATGGTTTATCTGCAGTGTCAACTCTCTTGGCACTTCTGGAGGTTTTGCAGTGGCTTCGAACCCTGAAAAATATACTTTTCATCCCTATCTCTGCTGTGGAGTCATTCTTTTGACTGGCACTAGCTGAACAACAAACATTCAGATCAATTTACTCAACATATATGGTTTTTGTACTGATAGACAGTTCTTTTGGAAGTAGATTGAAGACGGGGGTCTTTTGGATCTTGAAAAATTGATCATAGCTGGTGATCTAAATCTTACAACATCAGTGAGTGAAATCTGGGGGGCCTCTTTTTCTCAAGACTCTCTAGCTGATTTTTTCTCTAATCTCTTCAGAACTCATCACTTGGTTGATTTTTCCCTGAATCATCTGACCCCTACTTGGCGTAATGAGAGAATGGGCTTAGACTCTATTTCAAAGAGGTTAGAACGCTTTCTCCTTTATAAGCATTATATTACTTCAGTGGACATGATTAGTACTTGGGTAAACCTTCCATACATGTCCGACCATGCACCGATTATTCTGCAGCTAGATCCAACTACACACAAGCTTGCACTTCCATTTAACCTCAACTTGGGTTGGCTCAAAGAGCCAGAATTATCCTCCATCATTTTTTTTGTCTAGAAGGATCCACTCTTCATAACGGAGCCTTGCATCCAACACTGTATCATGTGGAAATTAAAAGTACTAAAATCCTGAATTAAATCATGGGATGTCTCATTTAGAAATAAAAACACACAACGATTAGCTTCCTTGGACTCAGAAATTTGGGCATTCATCATTACTGATTCTAGCATGGGGATTTATGGAATCAGCTGTCCCATTCTAAAATATCTTTAATCGGAGAGAAATCTCCTTCTCCTCTAAGAAGAAATCACTTGGAGATAGTGGTGTAGAGCAAATTGGCTCAAGTCCGAATACCTTAATACAAAAAAATTTCATAAGTACGTCAGTGCTTGTAGGAGAAAAAACACCATTTGGGAGATTACAACTGAAGATGGAACTATCCACAAAGTCCAACCTGCTTTAAAAGATGCAGCAATCAAACATTTCCAACCTTTCTTTTAGAAGAACACATCTACAGATCTTCAGTCACAAGTTTCGATGGCTAGACTTTTTCCACACACAATTTTGGGAGAAGATGCACTATTACAAGAAGTTTTAGTTGCAATAAAATCATTCTCTAAGGACAAAATTCCAGGCCCTGATGGTTGGATAGTGGGATTCTATTTTCATTTCTTCGATCTAGTCTGTCTGGAACTTCTAGAGCTTGTGAAGGATACCAGGATTAAGGGAAAGGTGGTAGTTTCATTAAATTCCACTTTCCTCACTCTTATTCCAAAAGAAGCTCCCCCATCATCCTTTGGTGACTACAGGCCCATTACTCTCTGCAACCTCTACTACAAACTCATCTCAAAGATTATAGCCACCAGAATCAAGCCCTTTTTCTCTGGCTTTATTTCGAAAGAAAAATTGGGGTTTCTAAAAGGGAAACAGATCCTAGACGCTATTGGCACCACTCAGGAATGTTTACACAGTATCAAAATTAAAAACTCCAAGGTCTCATTCTTAAACTAGATCTTAAAAAGGCTTTTGAATGTATTGATTTGGACTTCCTTAGACTCATCCTAGATCAGACTGGTTTCAACCAACCAATGGTCAAATGGATCATGGGTTGTGTGGTGAGCACAAATCTTGCCATCTTGGTCAATGGTGAACTCTCCTCCTTCTTTCGCATCAGCAGAGGACTTAGGAAGGGTTGTCCCCTATATCCACTTATTTTCATTTTGGTTATGGAAGCTTTAAGTCTGCTTCTCAAAACTGGACAAGTTGAGGGTAGCATCTCTAGGTTTAAGGTATATAGAACCATCAAGATTCTGCATCTACTTTTTGTCGATGAAATCCTCATCATGAATAATGGATCTCTTCAGGAATGGATTGAAATTAAATATATCTTACACAAATTTTACAGTGCCACAGGCCTATTGATCAATTGGGAAAAATACATGTTTCATTATGCAAATATACAACATGTTATCTTGGACTAGATTAAAGGTATTTTCCCCTACACTTTCTCTCCACTCTCCTCTAGACTTAAATATCTGGGCTATCAGTTAAAATCAGACTCCTACAAGCCATCAGACTAGAATTGGCTTCTCACCAAGGTGGAAAAAAGGACTGGACATTGGTGCACGAGATGGATTTCTCTTGAAGGTCGGTTCACCCTCATAAATTTTTTTCTCGAAGGACAGGTTGCGTATTGGATGGCCCTAGCTTCCATTCCATCATCGATCCTCACAAATCTTCAGAAGTTGATTTTCAACTTTCTTTGGTCGTGTTGTTCATATCATCATCGACAACACCTCTGTGGCTGGCAATTTCTGGCAAAACCAAAGAAAAAGGGAGGTTGAGGGATTTGAAACATTTTTCATTTCAGTCAAGATCTAGTAGCCAATTCTCTCTAGCGTGCTCTGATTCTTCCTGGCATCTGGCATTTAGCTATTATTGATAAATACCTCTACCACCATATAGTTAATGATTGGTTTACTGCGGAGACAGTCATTCCCAGAACAACTTCATACTTCTGGAGAAATATTTCAAAATAAAAATATTTTATCACCCGATGGCTCTCCTGGTGACTAGCTTCGGGGCATACAATTAAAATTGGTCAAGACCACATTCTCGGTTTGGACGATGCAACCACCTTATCACAGCAACTAATAGAGCACCTTCACACCAGAAAAATTTGGTATTTATACCAAATTCGGGATCCTTTCAATTCGGATTTCCTTCCTGATCAGTGGATCACTAGTACCTCCCTCAGCCTTAGCATAGACTTAGTGCAGGAATGGGATACTTTTTTCTCGAACCTCACATAATCAGGCATACAAATTTCAGATTCGTCTAACCAAATTCAGTGGATGGGGGGAGACCACTCAGGTATAATTTATGTCCATAATATATACGTTGCAATTTCAAATTCCCTTTGGCATACAAACGTCAGAGGCTGGAGGAACCATATTTGGACCTGACGCATTCCCCCGAAGATCAAATTCTTCATATGGTTGTTGGTTGAATACAAACTCAACACTTGGGACAATATTTTAAAAAAGGGATGGTTGGGGCCTAACCTTTTCCACTTCTGCAAATATGATTCAGAATCAACAAACTATCTATTTATTAATTTCCCTTTCACTAGACAGGTCTAGGGAAAGAT
Organism: Picea mariana; assembly: GCA_032191745.1. Taxonomy (NCBI): domain Eukaryota; kingdom Viridiplantae; phylum Streptophyta; class Pinopsida; order Pinales; family Pinaceae; genus Picea; species Picea mariana. Next base: position 24,504 of record JASDQU010170570.1, on the reverse strand, counting down.
TATTTTGAATTTAAAATTTCAAACTATTTGGGATGGGATCTCTCTCCCAAATTGTTGTGATAGATGGGCTCAAAAGGAAAAAAACCTCATGCATATTCCTTCCCTTATTTGTTGGGCTACTTGGCTCGAAAGGAACAATGTGATCTTCAAAAATGGGACCCCTTCCATCAGTGCTACAACATACAGAGCTCTTGGTATCTACAATGCTTGGAATGTTGCACATGCAAACAAGCCTATGAAACAACATACATTGAAGGTTCCTACTTTAGAAGGCACACATATTAGATGGTTCGATGGAGCAGTGCACACAGATGGAACCTAGAGCGGAGCTGGAGGGGTGATCAAAAACACTCAAAATACTTTTTACAATTGGACTTTCAACTGTGGCATGGGAAATAATACCAAGGAAGAACTATTGGGTGCCTGGGCCACTTTATATTTCGCTTCCAAACTACACATTGAAGACCTACAGATTCTTGGAGACTCCAGAATCATCATCGATTGGTTGAAAAATAGGGGAGATCTCCAAGCAATCTCGCTCTTGTCTTGGAAGGACATAATTAGATTGACTCGGTCTACTTTCAAAAATCTCAATTACAACCACATTTACCGAGAGCATAACAAATTTGTTGATCAAGTTTCAAAGACAACGCTCAATAAAAAATTGTGAATCCTCACTTACAACTTATGGATAGATGGTCATGAGGGACCCTCCCACTTCTTAACTATCTTTTAACATCTGTTTTTACACTCTCCCATAGTGGGCTTACTAAATATGAAATCTAGAAGTAGAACATCTGTCATAGAAAGACATTTTCTTCTTGCAAATTCCAACTCTGTTTTTCTTTCTCATTGACTTACAAGAAATTCTCTTCACTATATGTTCTGAAAGAGTAGTTTTTTCTCTTGCTAGATGAAAGTCTTCCTTTGATGAAAGTCTATCCTTTCATTCTCATTATACTTTCAGCATATTGTTCATAACAAAGTTTGTAACTTTTTGTATTGAAAACAATTTACAATATATAATTGAGAAATTTTCCATTTGGAAAAAAAAATGGTATTCTTTATGTTTTGTTTTCAAACAATTTAGTTATGTATCCTCTAGCATATTCATTTATATTGCACTGGGTTAGGATGTTAAATACTTTGTTCACTTTATGTTAGAGAAGAGAGTTGTTCTTAGCTAAGGGATGGATTTCCTTTTTCTGATATTGAATGTTGTATTGGGTAGGTTTTAGTCTATGTTCTCTTTTATTATAAGTCAATTAGTGAATTGATTTTAAGATTTTCTTCATTCACCATTAATTTTTTATTTATTTTTCTTTGCTTTTTAACATATTTGTACGAGAATCGTTCTTGGTATTTTCAACATCTTTAAACCCGGTTCCTAAATTTTCGAGAGCTTGAGAAATGGTAGGGAATGTCCCTTGGGAACTCTTTTGGGAACATGGGATCTTTTTGGGAGCTTCAACATCAAGAAAATGGGAGCTTGGGAACCAGTTTCCTATTGTATTTTCATATTAAAAGAGTAGTACTACTTTGCTTTTTCCAATAAAAAAAGAATAATGCTTCAAATTTACAAAGATGTTTGAAGTTTATATATGTAAAGTTTAACTTTAAAAATATGTTAAAATTGTATATATGTATTTTCAATTTTGTTTCTCATTTTCTAATGGAATATTTATGGATACTAAAGTTTTAGTGTTGTGTTAAATATGGTCATATAATTATTATCACATATTAAATTAGTAATTTAAATATCGTAGTTGTTGCAATATGAGAAACATTGTCAAGTCTCTGTTGATGGAAACCCTAGTGCTTTGAACTGCCCACTCTACAAAGCAGGTTGCATGAACGAAATGAGTTGTCAGGCATTCTATGACCTGCTAAGGTCTGTCACTGATAGTACCCGGGTCTGATCTGTCAAAATGAATCTGGAAGAGGGGGGGCAACCCCCCTCATACAACAAAGTTACGGCCAACGATAGAACAGGAACAAGAGAAAAAACGGCCATATTTCGAGTCGTTGCTGCAGCTAAGCGATCAGATCCTTGGAAATGAACAAGGACTCATGAAGGAAATGGATGTGGAAGCCAGAATGTCTCATCCAAAAGAACCTCGTGGGAAGGAGCCTAGAAAATGCATCCCGCAATCGGATAAACCACCGAGATATCTCATAAGCTCAACAAGAGTGGGTGAACACACACAGTTCATGCGAGAGCATGCCCTCATAGGCAAGTTTCTGGTACTGTGGTAGTCTGAACACGACCTAAATCGATGGATAAAACACTGGTGGAACCCTAAATGGGACTTCGAGGTTCAGCTCAGCTCAAAAGGTTTTTTTACCATCATCCTGTACAATCTAGAAGATAAGGATAGAATCTTTGAGAATGGGCCATACTTATACAACTTGGTGGGGCTATTTCTGCGCTTCTAGATGGAGAGATTCAACCCAGACAAGGAGGAATTCACAATGGCTCCTGTCTGGATCCAATTATACTCTTTTCAGCAAGAGTTCTGGCTGGAGGAAATCCTTATGGGAATCGGGAACATGGTAGGCCACTATGTCAAAATGTCGGAAGCCACAAAGCAGAGGAAATACACTTCATATGCCTGAATCCGTGTATACATTAACATCTCTAAGGCTCTCCTGGGCTCTATAACTCTGGAATATCAGGATGAGGACTGGCAACAAACGTTCGACTATGAACATATTCCTTTCCACTATAGGAAATGCCATGAGCACGAACACCTCTTCAGAGACTGCCCTCTGAATGTCCAAGCTTCCAAGGCCAGTGATATCAAGAAGAAAGATGGCTTCACCACTGTCACAGGTAGGAAAAAAAACTCTCTAAGGAAGCAAAATCCAGACCCAAAGCCCAAGATCTCGACAAAAAACTCTTATGAGATTCCGAACCAGTTACCAATAGACGAAGAAATCCAAGATCTGTTGGATCATGTTGTCATTGATGCCAGTGGTTTGATTACTTGGGAGATTGTTGGATCATATGTCATTGATGTAAATGGTTTGGTTTGATTG
>JASDQU010170570.1:5094-21365 GCA_032191745.1 Picea mariana | reverse complement strand
ATACTACTGATATATGATGCTGATATGTGCCTACATCTAACTGGTTATAAATGAAAGCAATGGGTAATGAATAAATGTTGAATGATAATTGATAATTTTTGTGCAAGAGGGAAGTTTTGGGAAAAAGAGCCCCACACTCATTCACCCCCCCCTCTAAGTCTGGTAGGTGTGTCCAACAAGATCCACACAAAACAAAGCAACAGGAGAAGGGAAAGAACCAAGCCACACCTTCCTCTGGCCCAAATTGCAAGATCAACCTAGAAGAGGGGGGAGATGTAGATGGAGACACCATGATGCAGTTGGATTATCGGGATCTTGTAGGCATCGACCTAGAAAAACTTGAGGAAGCCCTCAATCAAAAGGATATGCAAGCCCTCTTAGAAGAGAAACTCTGAAAGGTACATAAAGTCTTTCTCAACTCCACAGCAGGATCCACAACAAGACTAGGCATATCCATAGATCCAAGCTCAGCGTCAAAGAGGGTACTAAGGGAGAACAAAAGAAGGGGACGAAAATCATCCCAACAACTCATCAAGGAGGCGGGCAATATCATGCTCAACTTGGGGTAGATCCAGAAGCTCTCGGAGGGATACCTCCACCCAACACAACACCCACTATGATGAAGATCATCACCTGGAACATCATGGGACTCAATGGTCGATCGAAACAAAGAATACTCCGAGACTGCATCAGAGTAGAAAATCCATATATCCTACTATTACAAGAAACAAAATGCACTGAACCAAAGGCCAAAACCATCTTCCAACGCATCTGGAGGGGTTGTGAGTTCATACTTACGGACTCGACAGGGGCCTCAGGAGGACTAGCCATTCTATGGAACCCCTGCAACATCACTTTAAGCAGAACTTTTTCCACTATAGGCGCACTCACTTCCCACTTCGAGGTCACAGGATCGACTCAGGAGGGGGACATCACAAATGTCTATGGACCCCAAAGCCAGCAAGAAAAATACAAACTTATGAAGCGGCTAATCCACGTCAAAACATTGTTGACCACGCCCAACTGGATCTTAAGGGGTGACTTCAATATGATCTTGTCGCTAGAAGGAAAAACAGGAGGCAACAAAAGATTGGAGAAAGACAGTGGTAATATCAAAATCCTCATAGATCAATTAAAGCTAGTAGAAATTGAAAATCACAATGGCACATTCACTTGGTCCAACCGTAGAACAGGGCACCAACATGTTACTTGCCATCTAGATCACTTCCTTGTAGCAGAAGAATTAATAGAAGTAGACCCGAACATGGAAAGTCTCACTCTCCCAAAAGAAGGTTCGGACCACTGGCCAGTTGCCTTCTGCCTAGAAACCAGGGCAACACCCAAGTAAAAACCCTTTCGATTCGAGAAATTTTGGCTGTCACACCCTGACTTTAATCAGCTTGCAAAATCCTAGTGGGCTCAAGATGAAACAGATCATGGTACATGCATGTACAAATTCTAGCAACGCCTTAAAAACTTCAAGCAATCGTTGAAGCTCTGGAACAAACATACCTTTGGAAATATATTCCAAATCATGGAGGACATAGAAAAAAAACTAGCGGAGATACAGGGAACTTTCAATGCAGGGACCCGAACTACTGATCTAATGAAAGAGGAGGAGAGACTCCAAGAACAACTAGAAGAGAGGAAAAAACAAGAGGAAATATTGTGGAGGTAGAAATCCAGAGTCCAATGGCTCAAAGAAGGGGGAAAAAAACAAAGTTCTTCCATAGAGCTATGGTGCATTGCCGTTATATAAACAGAATAACCCATCTGGAGGATGCCCAAGGAAATCCAATAAGGGAACATGGCTGAATCGAGGAAGATCTCAACAACTACTACAGAGATATCCTAACAGAAACCAATACAGATAGAACGACAGCAATCCCGTAGGTAACCAGTCACATATTGTCTTTGATGACTCTAGAACAAAATGCAGCACTAATGATACCTATCACTCAAGAAGAAGTGGAGCAGGCAGTGAAAGAAATGCCTTCAGGAAAGGCCCCCGGCCCAGACAGATTCACCACCGACTTCTTCCACCACTGCTGGAATCTAATAAGGGAATAGGTTTGGCAGGTAGTGGAGGAATCTAGAATTTCAGGCCAAGTCCTTTCTGCACTCAATGCCACCTTCCTAACCCTAATTCTGAAAGAGGATCAGGTCACTCATCCCAAGAATTTCATTCCAATTTCCCTTTGCAACGTCATCTACAAAATCATTACAAAGGTGATTGCAAATCGCCTTAAGATGGTTCTTCCTTTCGTCATATCCCTGGAACAAGCACGGTATGTAGAGGGGAGACAAATCATGGACAACATCATACTGGATCACGAAGTCATCTACTCCCTCAAGACGACCAAAACACTAAGTATGCTCATCAAACTAGATCTCTCAAAATCTTTTGACAGGGTCATCTAGCAGTACCTTCGCTCCATTTTAGAATATTTTGGTTTTGATCAACAACTGGTAAATTTGATCTGCAACCTTACCTCCTCAGTCGTCTTCTCCATTCTCGTCAATGGGGTGCCTTCCCAACTGTTCTCTCCCTCCAGAGGCATCAGACAGGGTGACCCCCTTTCGCCTTTTCTGTTTGTACTCATGGCGGAAGGCCTGGGGCGATACATCAAGTCAGTAGTCCTGGAAGGCTCCCTCAAAGGCTTACCCTTTCACAACATCCAACCGGCACCCTCGCATAGTCAATTTTTTGACGACACCCTCCTCATGAAGACCCCAACTGCAGGAGAGGCCAACAAGCTCAACTCCATCCTATCTAATTTTGTAGAGGCCTCAGGCATGACTCTCAACCTAGATAAGTCCAAGCTCTACTTCTTCAACACTCTAATAGCTATCCAAACTCATATCTCTAGACTCCTGGGAATATCCAAGAGCTCCCTTCTGTCCAATTACCTAGGCATTCCTCTAACTGGTGCATTGGCAAGATCGATATCCTGGGACAGTTTGCTTCTTTTAATCTCCAATAGGTTGAACAACTGGACCTTTAGGCCCCTCAACATTGTAGCCAGACTGGTCCTACTCAAATCTTTGCTGCAAACCCTGCCTACTTACCTTTTCATAGCCTTGGTAGCCCCCAAGCAAGTCATCAAGGAAATAAGAAACCTCCAACACAACTTCCTTTGGCATGGGCACCAACCAGACAATAAGTGAGCACTAGTAGGATGGGACAAGCTTTGTACACCCAAAAATATGGGAGGGTTGGGACTTCGTGATCCGGGGAAACTCAACCAAGTCATGGGGGCCAAAATGTGGTGGAGATGGCTAAAAACCCAACAACTTTATGGGCTCAAATCTAGAAATAGAAGTACTCTCCTCTCACACAAGAAGACCAACTCATTAGACACAATGACCAAATACAGGGGTCCAATATTTGGAACATAGCCTGGCACAATAGAGACCTAGTGAAAAAGCATGCCTTTTGGGAAATTCGAAATGGAGAAATTTCTTTGTTCTGGCAGGACTCATGGCAGCAACATAAGCCTTTAAATGACCTGGAAGAACTCAACTCCCTCAGACAGACTCTAAACTAGGCCATATTTCTAAAGGTGAAGGATCTTTGGAAACCCGTAGATCAAAGACTGCAGTGGCGTCAATGGAAAACCTCTACTCAGGGGCTACTGGTCCCAGAGGTCTTATACTTACAAGCTTGGCAACACTATGCAAGTCATAGGAAAATCCCCAACTGAGAAGGCCTGGACATACTTAGATGGGGGCACTCCACCAGTGGTAATTTCTCAGTCAAAGAGGCCAACTATTTACAGGGAAACCACCAGAATCATGAAAGGGGGAGCATTTGGAACAAGGTCTAGAGCCCCTCACTTTGGCCCAAGGTGTCCACCTTTCTATGGCTGATTGTGCACAACCGTGTCCTAACCTGGGACAACCTCAGGAAAAGAGGCTTCATAAAACCCTCAATATGTGCCTTATGCCAACAACAAGAGGAAACGAAGGAACATCTATTGAACAATTGTCCCTTCAGTCAATGGATTTGGGATCAAGGAGCTCAAGTAATGCACAGATCCAACTGAGACAGAAGCAGCATCAGCGACACTTTAGAAAATGGGGAACTCACTCTCCTACAAAAATCCTATTTTGGCATACATTTGGCAACTCCTCCCAGGATTCACTCTCTGGAAAATTTGGAAGGAAAGAAACAAAATAATATTTCACTCCAAGGCCTCCACACCAGCACTAACTTGGGGGAAAATTGTCATGCTCATAAAGGAAACTATTAGAAGCAAACCATGGAAACCAGAGGACCTAAAATGCACTCCGGTGAAGCATCACATTCTTCAGAGCTGGAAGCCCAAACTGACTACTCAAATGGTGGTGAATGTACCCAAATGCCAGCAAAGCAGCCCAACCACCTAGTCCCCTCCTCCAACAGGATTCATAAAGATCAACTTCGATGGAGCCTCCAAAGGGAATATGGGACCTGTGGGATATGGAACCACACTCAGAAACTCTAATGGTGAGATCCTCTTCCTGGTAGTAGGATAGCTGGGGGAAACCACAAACAACACGGCAGAGCTCACGGGCCTCTTACAAGGTCTCCAAGCAACAATTGACAAACACTACCACAAGCTTATCCTGGAGGGGGACTCACAAATTGTCATTCAGCTAATCACCAAGATTCTCCATGGGGAAATTTCGATGAAAATCTCTCCCAGCTGGTGACTCTCAAGGTTGCTAGAGAAATCTAAGGCCCTCCTCCGAACCAACCTCCGAACCAACCTCAGCATCATACCCTCTCATGTGAGAAGAGAAGCAAAGAGGGTGTTGGACTGCATGGCAAAATGAAGGGGTAGCAATGGAGAGGGAATGTATCTACTGGGAAGCACACATCTATGAAAACATAGATATCTCAGACCGGTGTCAAGCTCTTGCCAACTAGGATTTCCTATCCCCGGATGGGGTGCCACATCAATTAGATTGGCCATGTGCTGAAGAGCTAGGTAGGGCCTTAAATGCAGTCCACCAGCTCCCCTCTCCTCACCATTAAGATGGGAGCAAGGTCGAGCAGCCAAAGCCTTGGGACTAGGCCTCTCGCGTGAGTGAACAGGATGAGTGCTTAGGGCACTAAAGGCCAAGCCTGTCATGATCACCGCCATGTTTATCAGTAGCTCTGAACGGGACATAATGCATTGTGAGGTTGATCAACAGAAGTCTGATATTTCGGGGAACTGGTTCATAGCTAGCCACCAAGTTGACGTTCTGGTTATAGTCCTGATTATCTACATGCCGAGGGAAAGGGGCCGGCTGCGTAGAGGCGCAACGTGGTATGCTTTTGACTCTCAAAGTAAGCGACAACAGAAATTCGAGAAGGTGATGTCCATGACACGTAGGCAGAGAGCCCGTAAGACTAGGAAGACTAGGATGCCTCCCATGGCCTATCTGGAGGAGATTGTTTTGGAAGAACCCATCTAGGTTCCTTCGGAACATCTCCTCTTCATTGTGCTAGATAATTGGGATCCCCCAACCTGTTTTCTGGACAAAGCCAAGCCACAGGCAGCAGCAACGGCACACAATCAGAAGGAAGGTGACTCAGATTGGGAACCTACCACTTTCTATGTCGAATAAGAATTCCTAGACGATGCAGAAGCATATGTGAATTCAACAGTAGGGGACTTCTCCAAGGAAGTGAACCAGCAGGGAGCTCAACGAGGACAACACAATAATGAAAAAATGGAGGAGCGACATGTCCAGCTGCTACTCCTCCACCCAGACCACCTGGTGTTGATTTTTGAAACAAGAAGCCTGGTGGATGACCAAAACCATCAAGCCCTCCAAATCCACCAGCGCCTCGATATATTGTTCGATGCCTACTCCAACACGTCACTAAGACGACGATGCCCAACATGTGCACAACCCTTCGCTCTTCCAGCCAGATTGGGAAGGAATGACGGAGTTGATGAAGCCACCGGGTAATTACTACTATGAATGTTTATGGTTAGAATTTTGGTTTTGTTTAGGAATAGAGATTTAGCCCTGTTAGACCTCCATTATGCTGCTAGAAGTAAGCTTTGGACATAGTCTCAGACTCATGGTTGCCATGCGTCTTGGTTTCCTTTGGGCGGGATAGATGGCGGCCAGGTTTTTTGAAACAAGTTGCATAGGAAGCCAGCTGTCCCGGTTTCCTTTTTTTAGGCGGGACAATTGGCATTCCAAACATTATTGTAAGCCTGCACTTTAATACAATAGGATCCTCATTTATATATATATATATATATATATATATATATAGATATATATGAGAAACATTGTCCTCAATTGACCTTCAATTTTATTGAAATAAGATTTAAAATGTATCAATATCTCTATACACTATAATCTAAAGTATCATTGTAATCTAAAATATTTTTTATATTTTTTTAATATATATTATTTTTGCTCCCAACTTCATTTTTCATGTAAATTTTGGGGGAACTTGTACTCGTTTTGGACAATGTATCCACATTCCCACATTTCAGAAACTTGTGCAACATAGTTTTTTAGATGTTATTTCCATTTTTTATTAATTTCAATGTTTTATGTTATCTTTCTATAATCTCCTTTTTCAATTTCTTAATTCAACGTATGTGTTGTATTTTTTGCTCCTCGAACTTGTGGGTTTGAGTTGGGTATGTTTCAATTAAAAATATATAACCAAGTTATTGTAGAGAATACCATGTATTGGAACTTGTAGAATATGTATTTCCCGGTAATAGTTGGTGGTCGTTTGGAAAATATCAAATCATGAGTTTTGAGGAATTATTTGGCTATCTCTAATGAATAGACAACAATGCTAGGGACAAAGAACAAGCGTAGGGAGATTCATGACCGGTCCTACATCTTTGTAAGGAAGGCCTTTCAAAATTAATAATAAGGTGAGTAAGTGGTCTAGACTATCAATTTTTCGATATTTCCATTGATTGGCGATGGAAATGGTCTTCGGCAATATGCAACCATATTGTAATCCCTTCTATTTTAATATTCAGAAAAATAAAGTGAAGAATATAAGAATCCAGAATCTAACAAGGCTACTTGGTAGCATATACCTGTTGTTATGTAGATATTGAGAGTAGTTAAATGACAAAGGTATTGAGAATGACTAAATAATAAATGCATCTATTACTAATTTTTAATGAAATAGAATTGTCGTCCCCAAGGTGTAGGACAGTCGGTGATAAGAGTGTGTTGTTAAGACACTATGCGATGTTAAAGTTCATCGGCTCGAATCCTATGGGGACAAAAAAATCCAGCCATGTTAAGGGTTGGTGTGGCTCAGGCCGAGTGCAATCCATGCCCCTGAATCGTGGTTTCTCAAGCCACAAGCTAATCCCACAAGTCACAAATAAACTAGCAAACAAAAAAAATAAAATAAAATTTCCAATAACATCAAATAAAACCCAAACATGCCCACACTATCATTTTTTACTCTTTTTAGTGAAAAAAAAACATGTAAGAACATCAAATAAAACCCAAGCATACCCACACTATCATTTTTTACAAAAGAACCATGTGAGATAGAATAAATGAATACATCCAATCAAATCAACATAATAAATACTAATCCTCACATCAAATATTATTGTTCCACAGTGAAATATTCTTGTTCCACGGGGATGGTATGTGATTCTGCTAAATATATACTATGTATCAAGGAATTATTCTATTTGTTATTTGTGAAACAGTCAATTCCTACATAATTAAATAAATACTAATCGTTAAGGAACTATTATATTTGTGGAAGAGTCTCTTATTAAATTTAAAGAGAAATAACATAAATAAATAGCCAAAAAAAACATGTTTTAAATATAAAATAACAAACACACAAAGTTTCTAATCATGGATACACTAAAGACAAACTAAAGAATATAAATAAAAAAAATAACAAACACAGACATAAATGCACTAAAGACAAACTAAATAATATTAAATACAAAGCCCTAAGACAAACTAAATAATATAAAATACAAAGCCAGCTTAAAAAAAATAGAAGTCAAGGCAAAATTTGACATATGCAAATATAAAGCCCTCTAAATATGACTCAGCACAGATTTTGACATATATATATATATATATATATATATATATATATATATATATATATATATATATAATTTTATATCAGATGATTATTTATGATGAGTGAATTTCTTAAATGTATTAAAAAAATTTAAATTACAATCTTATTTTTTTAAATAATACATTTAAAAAAATATTATAAATTAATTTGATTAGTAATTTTACATGGACAGTCTACAAGGTGGTTTATAACTGAAAAAATAATTAAATATTTATTGAAAAAAACAATTTTAATACATTATAAGTGCTTTACAATTAAAATTGACTTTACTCACTTATATCTATTCAAAATAGAAAAAGACATCAAAAATCGAGCATACCCAACGTGAACTCGTGCAAACAAAAAGCGGGAGACGTGAAGTTAATATTAGCTACAAATATTAGAAAAAGAGTGAACCGTAAATGTTTAGTTGTAACACAATCGGCTCATATTTATTAAAACATATGTTAGACGATGCAAAATCAAGAAAGATGCGTGCTATATGTATAGAGTGGAGAACTAGAGCGACTTCCTTAGGGTGGACCAGAAGATTGAGACGACTAGGCAAAACCTTCAGCATCATTTGCCTAATCCCCTGTCGTATTGTGGTAGAAATTGAGTCTTGTGGCTAGGAAAGAAGAGAAAAACAATGTCGTCCCGTGTTGCGCTGTAATCAGAATGAAATCGAGAGGAGTGAGGGATATTGGATTTGTAACCAGAAGAGAAGGCCTTCAATGCATAGCGTCATATTTATATTGAAGTATCGCCGCATTAGAAGGGTCAAAATTGTGGTTATGGGTCCAATCAGATAATATGGGAGGTTGGCAACTCCTTTGTCATTGCAATAAGAGATCAATCTTTATATTCAATTAAAAAATTGTGGTTATGGGTCCAATCAGATAATATGGGAGGTTGGCAACTCTTTTGTCATTGCAATAAGAGATCAATCTTTGTATTCAATCAAAAAAATTGTGGTTATGGGTCCAATCAGATAATATGGGAGGTTGGCAACTCCTTTGTCATTGCAATAAGAGATCAATCTTTATATTCAATTAAAAAATTGTGGTTATGGGTCCAATCAGATAATATGGGAGGTTGGCAACTCTTTTGTCATTGCAATAAGAGATCAATCTTTGTATTCAATCAAAAAAATTGTGGTTATGGGTCCAATCAGATAATATGGGAGGTTGGCAACTCCTTTGTCATTGCAATAAGAGATCAATTTTTATATTCAATCAAAAAAATTGTGGTTATGGGCCCAATCAGATAATATGGGAGGTTGGCAACTCCTTTGTCATTGCAATAAGAGATCAATCTTTGTATTCAATCAAAAAAATTGTGGTTATGGGTCCAATCAGATAATATGGGAGGTTGGCAACTCCTTTGTCATTGCAATAAGAGATCAATCTTTATATTCAATCAAAAAAATTGTGGTTATGGATCCAATCAAATAATATGGGAGGTTGGCAACTCCTTTGTCATTGCAATAAGAGATCAATCTTTATATTCAATCAAAGTAAATTGTATTTTAAATAATTCATAATATAAAACTTTAGTTAAATTGCAAATGTTAACATAATTCAACCCAAACTAATACTAGGTCAATGCCAATAGAACCCCATGACGGTTAGGAAAATAATCATTATTTGGTATGTGGAACAATGAAAAACCTATATTTCAATATTTCCATGACTCTTAACATTGGAAGGAAGAACCACATTTTATAACTAACATATAAATTTATTTTAAACTTAAATTTATTAATTGGAAAATTATCTAATTTATTAAAGTGTAATTTTTTTTTATCATGTAATTTCTTGTTATGTATTATTTTTTTAAATTAAATAATAATAAAATTTGCATTTTAAGAAATCTAATCCGTCTCAATGTTTCATAAATCTTTAAGAAATCCAATCTCTCTCAATACTTAATAAATATTTATTTAAAATGGTTTTAATTTTATTTACTTTTTAAATGTTAACACATGAATGCAATTATTTATTGTACAAAGAATAATTTAATTTTTTAGATGTTATCACATACATTTGTATGGACGTAGTTATTTATTTGTATGCATGTAGTTATTTATTGCACAGATAATAGTTGCATCTCATGGTGGCCTCTAAAGCACCTTGCTAACTTTACTACTTAATTGACCAAAAAAGGAACATCAAAACTTATATAATTAGGCCGATAGGCATGCCCTCTATTGGACTATGTGAATTAATCAACCTTTTAATCATAAATTTTAATCTTAGGGTTGGCAATTGAAGATGTTGGCATATTCTACGTAGTCCTCTCTAATCAATGGATGAGATTTTGAAAATTAACTTCCCCTTTATGTGATTACTTTTTCACATGTACTAGAAGTGTCAGTATCAATCTCCCTCTTTCAATTAACAAGGCTTTGTGTGAGTGTTTCAATTGATTGTGCATGTGTGTAGGTTATTAGGGTTATGGTTATAAAGTTATAAAGAATTTAATCTTTAAAAACTTGTAAATATATATAATTTTAATATAATTAAATTTTATAAGTTTTAAAAAAATAAAATAAAAATTGTAAATATATTTAATTTTAAGTTAATTAAATATAATTTTAATTAAATCTTTAATAAATTAATTAAATATAATTTTACATATTATAATATATTTTTAAAGGTAATTATTATTTGTAAATAAAATTAATCATTTTACAATATAATTATTGTCTAAATTAAATAAAAATTTTGTTAAAAATTATAATTTAATTTAATTAAATGAAATTTTATCATTACAAATTTTTTTGATCCATTTCAAAATGATCAAAATAGTGTTTTATTTTTCAATTTTAAAAATCAATTAATATGTTAAGTGTACATTAATATAAATTAATACTTTAATTTATATTAATATAATATTAATAAATTAATACTTTTATAATTTATATTAATATATTAATACTTTTACAATGTATTATTATTTTATTAATATATTATTTTAATAATGTATTAATGTATTTTAATCGAGTTGAATTGTTATTTCATCTTTAAAAAATTGTAAATATATTTTATTTTGAAAATAACTACAAATTTTTTATATTTAGATTTTTTTAAATATTTATTAAGTAAATATATTTTATTTTGAAAAAAACTACAATTTTTTTATATTTAGATTCTTTCAAATATTTATTAATAAAATAATATGAATACATAAATTGTATTTTTAGTTTTTATATTTTCCTATTAAATATGTATTTTTTAATGGAATAATAATAATAAACTATATTTTAATGTTTTATTTATTTTTCTATTCAATGTAATAATAGTAATAAACATTATTTTAATTATTTATATATTAAAAATTTCTAGATTTTTTTTAACTATATAATATATAATTAAAAATATAGTTTATATACTTATAAATGACCATAACACTCCTCTTTATTTGAATGGTTTCATAATATGGATTTGAATGAAAGTTTTTTATGGGTAGGAGACTTGTAACAATAATAAATTCTTATAAGAATAATAAATCATCATCAAATTTCAATTTGATTTTCTATCAATGTCTTTAGAATTAGTATAAATTGTCATCTGCAACTGGTAAAACAAGTTGATTTCTTTTAAATATTCTTAGGACAAATATAAATTATCATCTATAATTTATAAATCAAGTAGATTTTTTATCAATGTCCTTAGAACAATATAACTCATCATTTACAAAGATCCATATGATTTGTTATCAATGCTCTTATAATAACCATAACTCATTAAACAATTTGTTGTTACAATGTGATAAACATAGTGTTGAGTCTTTCGATTTGATGAACATTGTGTCGAGTTTCACAATTTAACGGACATAACCATATTTTGGCAATGTGATGAACATGACTTGCCATAACCATATTGTTGCAATGTGACGAACATAACCATATCATTTCAATGCCATGGGCATGACTTTCCATAACCACATTATCGCAATGTGATGAACATAACCATATTATCGCAATGTGATGAACATGAATGGCCATAACCACATTATCACAATGTGACGAACATAACCATATTGTCGCAATATGATGAACATGACTGGCCATAACCATATTGTTGCAATGTGATGAATATTGCCCCATTGTCAAAATAAATATCATGTCATCACTATGTGATGAACATACGACATTTATTTTCATCACATATCCATTCAACATATGATGAACATACGACATTTATGTTCATCACATTGCCATTGTTTACTTAAATGACATGTCATTGTAATGTGATGAACATAAACCCCTCGTCACAATATCTCCATCAACGTTAATATGCGACAAACAATATATTGTCGTCGCAATGTGATGAACGTAGCCCCATCATTGCAATGTGATGAAAATATCATGTCATCATATTGTGATGCAAATATCTTGTCGTCGTAATCTGGCGAACTTATCCCCTCCCTTGCAACCATATTGTCACAATGTGACGAACCTAGCCTTATACATTGAACATACGATGTGATGAACATAACCATATTGTCGCAATGTTACGAACCTAGCCTTATACGTTGAACATACGATGTGATGAACATAACCATATTTTCGCAATGTTATGAACATAAATATGGTGGACCTTGATTGACCATGGCCATGGTTGACTATAGTTGACCATGGCCATGGTTGACTATAGTTGACCATGGTTGACAATGGTTGAACATGGTTGGCCATAACCATATTGTCACAATGTAATGAACACAATGATATTGTCGCGATGTGAAGAACATGAGTGGCCATAAAAATATTTTTCTCAATGTGACGAGCATGTCTTGTCATAACCATGTTGTCGCAATTTGATGAATATAACCATATTGTTGCAATTTGATGAATATAACCATATTTTCGCAATGTGACAAGCATGACTGGCCATAACCATATTGTCGCAATGTGACGAACATAACCTCGTCATCACAATGTGATGAAAATAACCATATTGTTGCAATGTGATGAACAAAACCTCGTCTTCCTAATGTGGTGAACATATCCTCACTGTCTATGACACAAATATCCTATCGTCATAATGTGAAAAAATAACATACGAACCTAGCCTTATACACTGAACATACGATGTGACGAACATAACCATATTGTTGCAATGTGATGAACATAAATATGGTTGACCTTGATTGACCATGACCATGGTTGACCATGGTTGACAATGGTTGAACATGGTTGGCCATAACCATATTGTCACAATGTGATGAACACAGTGATATTGGCCATGACCATTGATCATGGTTGATAATGGTTGGCCATAACTATATTGTCACAATGTGATGAACACATCGATATTCTCGCGATGTGAAGAACATGGGTCGCCATAACAATATTTTTCGCAATGTGACAAGCATGTTTTGTCATAACTATATTGTCACAATTTGATGAATATAACCATATTGTCGCAATGTGACGAACATGACTGGCCATAGCCATATTGTCACAATGTGACGAACATAACCTCGTCATTAGAATGTGATGAAAATAACCATATTGTTGCAATGTGATGAACATAACCTCGTCTTCCTAATGTTATGAACATATCCTCACCATATGTGACACAAATATCCTATCGTCATAATGTGAAAAACAATGTCCTGTCATCACTCTGTGATGAACATTGCCCCATTGTCAAAATAAATATCCTGTCATCACTATGTGATGAACATACGACATTTATTTTCATCACATATCCATTCAACATATGATGAACATACGACATTTATGTTCATGACATTGCCACTTTTTACTTAAATGACATGTCATTGTAATGTGATGAACAAAAACCCCTCGTCGCAATATCCTCGTCATCCTCAATATGTGACAAACAATATATTTTTGTCACGATGTGATGAACGTAACCCCATCAATGTGATGTGATGCAAATATCCTCTCATCATATTGTGATGCAAATATCTTGTCGTCGTAATCTCGCGAACTTATCCCCTCACTTCCAATGTCACAAAAATAATCATATTGTCATGATATGATGAACATAGCCTCGTCATCCCAATTTCATCAAAATAGCTTCATTGTCGCAATGTTACATGAATATCATGTCATCATAATGTGACAAACACTTCCAAATTTCACTATCTGAATTTCATCTGTAGTCTTGGTCAACTATGGTCATGGCCAGCCATGGTCACCTATGGATAACAACTTTCAAACTTGGTTAACCATTGTCAACCATAGTCAACCACAGTCAACCATGGTCATGGTCAACCAAGGTCAACAATAGTGAAGGTCATCCATAGTGAATGTCAAGCATAGTGAAGGTCTACGAAATTTAACCATGGTGAAGGTTTATGGAAGTTAACCATGGCCATGGTCAACCATAATTAATCATCTCAACCATAGTGAACCTTTCCTTCCCAAAGTCAACAAATTTCTACGATGAACATACGACATTTATGTTCATCACATTTCCAATCTTTACTTAAATGACCTGTCATTGCAATGTGATGAACCTAAAACCCTCATCCCAATATCCCCATCGTCGTCAATATGTGACAAAAAATATATTGTTGTTGCAATGTGATGAACATAGCCCCATCATTGGAATGTGATGCAAATATCTTGTTGTTGCAATCTGACGAACATAGTCTTGTCATCACAATGTCATCAACATAGCTTCATTGTCACAATGTTACGTGAATATCATGTCATCATAATGTGACAAACACTTCCAAATTTCACTATCTGAATGTCATCCGTAGTCTTGGTCAGCTATGGTCATGACTAACCATGATCGTTTATGGACAACCACTGTCAAACATGGTTAACCATTGTCAACCATGGTCAACCAGAGTCAACTATGGTCCTAGTCAACCAAGTTCAACCATAATGAAGTTCATCCATAGTAAATGTCAACCATAGTGAAGGTCTACAGAAGTTAACCAGGATGAAGGTCTATGGAAGCTAACCATGGTCATGGTCAACCATAATTAACCATGTCAACCATAGTGAACCTTTCCTTCCCAAAGTCAACAAATTTCTACCAAAGTTAACCATGATCATGGTCAACCATACTGAAGCATGGTCATTGTAAATTATTGTATTAATGTATTAATACTTTAATAATGTATTACTAATATATTAATGTATTATTATTTTAATAATGTATTACTAATGTATTAATGTATTATTATTTTAATAATGTATTTTTACTTTAATAATGTATTTATTAAGGTATTAATACTTAATAATGTATTACTAAAGTATTGATATCTTTTTAATGTATGAATTTTTTAAAATTAATTTTTTAATATCAATATTTATGTTTTATTATAAATATTAATATTAATATTTTAGTATATTAATAATATTAATAAATACATTATTAATAATGTATTTAATGTATAAACTAATTAATCTATTAATGTATAAATTAATTAATAATTAATGTTACTTAATAATATTAATAATAAGAAATTCATTATTAATAATGTATTTAATGTATAAACTAATTAATGTATAAATTAATAAATACTTTACATTATAAGTTACATTATTAATGTATTAATACTTTAATAATACATTATTAATGTATTAATACTTTAATAATGCATTATTAATGTATTAATATTTTAATAATACATTATTAATGTATTAATACTTTAATAATGCATTATTAATGTATTAATACTTTTAATGTATTGATATTTTTTAATGTATTAATTTTGTAATATTAATGTTTTAATATCAATATCTATGTTTTAATATAAATATAAATATTTATATCTTAGTGATTAATAATATAAATAAATACATTATTAATATTATATTTAATGTATTAATGTGTAAATTAATTAATATACTTTAAATTATACATTAATGTATATATTAATTAATACATTAACAATAATGTATTATTCAATTAATAAGTTATAAATTAATATTTTAATTTATACATTACATTAATACAATATATCATTACATATTTAATGTATTATTTTATTACTGTATTAATATTTTAGCAATGTATTAATTAATAATGTATAAATTTGTTCATTTAAGTTTCTGTGGTGAAAATTATGTTCAGAATTTGTCGGAAAATCCACAGTGTTGATGACATCTTGTCGTCGACGTTTCAGATCCATAGCAGGATCCATCATCAGGACAAAAAAGTCTGAGAAAAATAGTAAGAGAAGAGCCTTTATTAAATAGTGATGAGGCGGG